>APFE031417321.1:126244-170641 GCA_000404065.3 Pinus taeda | reverse complement strand
AGCACATTCAGTTTGATAGTATTTCTAACGATAGTCATGATGACCATAGTTCAGATACTAGTCATGAACAGGTTTCAGAATCAGAACATGAACAGGGTTCAGGTTTATATCATGAAAAGGTCTCAGATATTGATCAACAAGAAGTTCCTACAGGTGGTAGTCAGCCAATCGAGGAAGCGCCAGAAACATCCTTAAGGAGGTCGACAAGAATCAAACGACCACTGAGAAGGTATGATGATTATGTCACTTCTGTTGCATTTACTGTTAATGACAATGAACCTATGTGCTATCAGGAAGCAATAGAAGGTTCGAAAAGTGACAAGTGGAAAGCAGCCATGAAGGACGAAATGATGGCCTTGAGTAAAAATGGCACATGGGATCTGGTGGAGCTTCCGAAAGGCAGGAAAACTATGGGGTGTAAATGGGTCTTCAAGCTGAAACGAGGTGTGAATGATACGGAAGACAGGTACAAAGCACGACTGGTTGCAAAAGGGTTTTCTCAGAAAGCTGGTATTGACTTTCATGAGATTTTTTTGCCAGTGGTTAAAATTGTTTCAATTAGAATTGTGTTAGCATTAGTGGCTTTGTTTGATTTGGAGTTGCAGCAGTTAGATGTTAAGACTGCATTTCTACATGGTGATTTAGATGGGGAAATATATATGGAACAACAGGAAGGGTTTGTTCAGCATCGCAATGAGAAATTTGTCTGCAGGCTCAAGAAGTCATTATATGGCCTAAAGCAATCGCCTCGGCAGTGGTATAAGAAGTTTGATTCTTTCATGTTGAGTCAGAAATATGTTAGAAGTGAATATGATCATTGTGTTTATTTCAAACAGTTGAATAATGGCATATTCATTATCTTGGTATTGTATGTTGACGATATGCTTTTAGCAAGCAAAAGCATAGAAGAAATCAACAGGTTGAAGGCTCAGATGGCTAGGACATTTGATATGAAAGATCTAGGAGCAGCAAGACAGATTTTAGGCATGGAGATTTTCAGAGACAGGAGCAATGGTAAGCTATAGCTATCACAACAAAAGTATATTGAGAAAATACTTTTGAGGTTTGGTATGGATAATGTGAAGCCTGTTTCAGTCCCTTTAGCTTCCCATTTTAAGCTTTCTTCGAGTTTATGTCCTAATATAGATGAAGAAAATGATTATATGTCTCGAATTCCATATGCCAATGTATTAGGGTGTTTAATGTATGCGATGGTTTGTACTCGACCAGATATTTCACATGCAGTTGGGGTTGTCAGCAGGTACATGGAAAATCCTGGTAAAGAACACTGGTTAGCAGTGAAATGGCTGCTTCGGTACTTGAGAGGCACAAGTAGTTATTGTATTTCTTACAATAAGAGTAGTGAATTTGTTTGCGGATATGTTGAATCCAATTTTGCAGGTGATTTGGATAAGAGAAGGTCAACTTTAGGGTACGTCTTTACTCTTGCAGGTGGAGCTATCAGTTGGATGTCAAAGCTACAGAACATTGTTGCTTTTTCCACTACTGAAGCAAAATACATTGCTACTTCTCATGCTTGCAAAGAAGTGATTTGGTTGAAAGGTTTGTTTGGTGAATTTGGTAGGTTGCACGACAACATCAAGTTAGTGACAATCAAAGTGCAATACATTTGGCTAAGAATCCGGCCTATCATAGTAAATCAAAGCATATTCCGATCAAGTACCATTTTTTAAGACAGGTTATCACTGAAAGGGGAGTCTCTCTTTAAAAGGTGCATACAAAGGAGAATTGTGTAGACATGTTCACGAAACCAGTTTTGTTAGAGAAGCTACGCTGGTGTTTGGCTTCTCTTGGCTTGCAGAAAAGATAAAATAATAATAACAAGGCATCAGGCTAATTGTTGTCAAGGTGAAGATTGTTGAGATTTTCTGTTTGGAGTGAAATAGGCAAAAATCTCTGTAGGTGGCAACAATAGAAATTCAGTTCCTAGATTAGCTCGAGATTGTTCGAAGACGATTAATGCCTCCTATATTTGATGTGAGTGAGTTAATGAGGTTGGTAGATTCTCTATGCTATATAACAGGCAACCATTCGGATGTTGGCTAAGAGTGTGAGAGTTTTGTGAGGATTTCATTATGTAATCTCCTGTTTTGATTAATAAATTGCCGATGCCTATGTTTGGTGGACGTAGCCCAAATTGGTTGGGTGAACCACGTTAACAGTTGTGTCTTCTGTGCATGATTGATTTGCTGTGTATTTTTGTTTAATTTAACTGAGCATCTGATCTCCAAAAAAATATGTCTCAGGTGTAACACATGTTTTAAATCAAATAATGAAGACAGGAGATACCCATTCGTCACTTACCATAGACTGTCGGAAAATCGATTTACAGTTGCTAGTTAACGATATAAAAATAGATAGATTTAACCGCTAACACATGATAGAATACCCATCTTAATTTTATATAATTACAAGAAAAGTATATTAGTTTAATTTCTTTAAAATTTGGCAAGAATTTATTGAAGTCGCAAATTTGATAGATAATTTCTAAGTAATGGAAGTGTTTTAAGGTTTTTGAAGAGGGCTGAATCCATATATAAAGTTAAAAAACCAATTTAAATAACAGAAATCAAAATTTTACCTCAAATTTTTCCCTCTAATTCTAAGATAAAATCCAAAAAATCACACTAAAAACAACTCCATCCATATTTACCAAATAAGCACAGCAAATCCAGACTGTATATATATTTGCAGGATACTCGGACATTGTTGTGAATCAACCGGGAAAGCGATGGAAAGCAGAACCTAGGGAATCCTATTAACTGCACACAGTTTATATGATAATAGAGCCCCATATTACCCATCACATCAACCTAAACGTGATATTTCATTCATAATACTCACTATGAAAACGTAATAACAATTCTCCTATCTTTCATTCGTAATACAGCTATGAAAGATAATACAGCTCGTTCAGTCCCGGAAATTTACTACTCCGCCATCCATTTCTGTTGTAATCCCCAGCGCTTGGGTTAGAGCTTTTTCCTGGATTCAAATTTGCAAGTCGATCAGTTCATTAATTATTATTTAGAAAAGTTTTTTTTTGTTTTAACTAATTAAAAGTTTAGTGTTTTTGAATTTAGGGAAATAGAATAAAGGTTTAGTGATGCAAGGGAATTTGTAAATATAATTGAAGGAGAGGTCAAAATCATTTATTAAATGAGTTGGATCTTTAATGTATAAATGATTAGGATAGAATTTGTTTTTAATTTCAATGTGATTTATTAAATTTAGCTAATTGTTGTACTTCATTTTATTATGTCAAGAATGATCTATCCAATTCAGTCTTTGTGGATCTAGACCCGCACTCTTCATTCATACAAATTATTGGGTTAATAAAATAAGAAAAAGGTATTGAGTGCAATGTGCTTCCCTGATAAAATATTGTACCTAGTCCTTTTGCAATCGTTTCCCTTTATTTAAATTGATTGTTCACACACACATATTATTGATATTGCAAGGGTCTGTGTTACTCACGGACCTTGCTTCGAATCCCTAGAATAAAGACAGAGGCACCACACTTATATGATAGCCTTCAGAGGATCTACCGTTTAGAGACTTAACCAAGCGAAAGTCGTAAGTACGTAGGTGGAGAGAAACTAGGGCAAATACTTGGTTTTTTAAATGCTTTGATGAGATTATATTTCTTGATAGGCACTAGGGAGATGGAGCTGAGGTTCTGTTAAAGAATCCGTCCCGATATAGATTCCGCGAAGGTTTTTTCCCTGTGATCGAAGAGGTGGGACATGAAGGAATGACATGTGAGGTTGGCCAACATTGAATGCGTAAGGAAAGTGGACCAACATATTGGACAGAAACACGAGTGTCCATAAGGGATCGCTAACTCGTTCATGCAGGAGCATCAACACCAGTAATATCATTTTGTTTAGAGCTCAAAAAGGGACATTTAAATTTTTGAATTCCTATTTTCTCACTTTATTTTGAATATTTTGTAAGGGAGACATTTGTCCTCTTTTTAGGGAAATTTGGACTGCCAAGCTGCTAGGATATTTTGATATAAGTGTATGTAAATATTGATAAGTGTTTTGTTTTGTTGTGCTCTTCGTTAATGGTGGTGTTGATTCAACGCTCTCGTGTGTTTCGTGGTATGTGCTTAAATCTAGTGATGTGTCTGTTTACTAACACCTGCGGGTTTTAATGTAACGGCAATTGTGACTCTAACAAGTGGTATCAGAGCCAACGATCTCTAGTTAGAAACGCACCTAGCTCGCTTTGAGGGGGAAGATTGTTGTGCTCCCCGCTAATGGCGTTGTTGATCCAACGGTCCCATGTGTTTCATGGCATGTGCTTAAATCTAGCTCCCGTGTGTTTCGTGGCATGTGCTTAAATCTAGCGATGTCTTTGTTTACTAACACCTATGGATTTTGGTGTAACTGCAATCGTGACTCCAACAAGCTTCAATGTTGGGTAGTTTGGTCAAGTGTCCAATATATGGAGAGGTTTATAGTGAGATAACATAGACATTTTATATATTAGATGCTCAGAAGAGGAGGTTGAGAATCAAGCCACCACACTTCCTTTGTAAATAGACTTTTCATGTGAATAGAATTGCATTACTATGTTTTTATCCCCTATCCAAATAAATGTTTAATTCCTTACCAAGAGAGAGTGTAACTCTATCTCGATAGTGGTAAGAAGAAGAGTTGTTTGGCTCTAGAGTATTTTATTATATTGTTTAATGTGTTCAAATTCTATTGTTTGGGGAAGCATGTTTCTTCTCTATCTAGTAGAGCAATTGTCAACGTAACATATAATCCATTTTCATAGGCTCGAGAGCACCTATTATCACACTTTTACAATACATTATTGTAGCAAGAAAGGAAGCTTAAGTGTCCCCGCAAAGGTCTAATCATCCCATGCATCGATGGGAGCAAACTAGTAAATCAGTTTACATCCTATGGGAACAAAATCGTAAATCATTTTGCGTTGCATAATTCTACATGCATAGAGGACTACTCGAGAAGTGATGATTGCAGTGAATTGAAACAAGAAAAAGGAAAATTGATTCGGGCCATAAAGAAGTTTTTGGGAATTTCTAATAATTCCAAACAAAAACTGAACAAAACAGAATGCTCTATTTTTCGACACAGCGGAAATTACAATTGTTTTGCTGTAGACAGAGTTTCAACAACACAAAAAAAACCTCCTCTTCATTAACAGGAAACCAACTGTTACATAAATCATCTTCATCACACAGAGGGATTTCACAACTGTTGTTACAAAAACATATTACTCTTAACAGAGGGATTTCAACCAGGGAACGCTCCAGTTCCGCACAAATAATTTACTCTGTCTCTACTTTGAAATTTTACACTGTTGTGTGTAAAACTTCTTACATTCACTGCTGTAACAAAAAACTTACATTTACGCTTCTGCATATTATCCTTTGCACATTCAACAACCAAAAAATTTCTATGCACTATTGTGCATTCCCATTACATTGCTATTCTACACTGCTACGTATTACATTTCATGTTCAACAACAAACAGAACATTCACACTGCTATGTGTAAAAATAAACTTCTTACATTCGCTCTGCTGTGAGTTCCCTTTTGTTCTCTCAACAAACAACTGCAAAGACTTCACACTGCTGGATATTCTTTGCATTACATTCACACTGTTATGTGAAAGATTTCTTCACTTGTGCATTGATGTGTGCTTCCCTGTTCGTTTCAACAAACAACAACTCTCGCACTACTGTGCCTCACTTGCATTTCATATGCAAACAACAAAAACTACATTCATATGCGCTGCTGCGTTTCTACCCTCTCTATCAATAGACAATAAAACTTACATTTCAATCTCTGCACTGATGTGCATCTCCTTCTTGCTATCGCGTTGCTGCGCCACAAATTACATTGCAGTTCATTCTCTCAAAAAACATTCGCGCGCTGCTCTTCAAAACGGCGCTTAGGCTGTAATATCTCTACACTGCTTTTCATTACAGATTCTGTCTTCTCCTGAAAAATGTTACACTACTGTGTGTAAAACTTTCAATACATGTGCACTGCTGCGTCTCACATCACCTCTCTATCACTGCACTGCGGTGCATAAAACAACTTCTTACATTGCTCTCGCGCTACTGCGTATTACATTTCAGTTCAGTTTAATGAACAACAAAAACATATGCATTGCGTGCTCCCCTTACCTGTCTAAAACATATTCACCAACAGTAACTATACTCACGCTGCTACATGCTCCCTCTCATTTATCAAATGAACAACCACAAAAGAAATACATTCGTGTTGCTGCGCATTCCCTTCCTATTTTCTCTCAATGAGCAACCACAACACATAACACACATTTTTCTATGCCATACTCCCGTAATTAATAAAACTAAAAGACTTACCTACATTTACCAACCCTGTAGTAAATTTCATTAAATTACTTTGCTGACAAAACCAGTGGCCAACAGGAATTCACTTCACGTCAAGTTCATGAATTACTCCATGGTGCAGGTCCATACTTCAGCCATTGAATTATGCGATTTGCGATTTGATCACAGCGCGAAATCGCAATCGGTTCAAAGCATGGGTGCAACAGGTTAATGTGCGATAGCGATCTGCGATTTGATCGCATCGTACAATTGCATCGCAAATGAACAAAACAAAAATATCGGGGAACTCCAATGGTGGTTTTCTGCTGCATGACAAACGCTGTAGTTGGAATAATATTTCAACACTCCCCTTTAATTTCAACTGCTGGGTTATCAATCATACCCAGACATTTCCCAAAAAGAAATTCAAACTGTTACAGGCTCCCCCTAACTGTATGCATCGTCTCCTTTTGGCAGAGTCTTCTAAATAATTAAAAACTTGGATCGGCTGGAGAGCTCAAGGGACTTTCAGACTGTATTTCCTTCCTTCTCCATACTTGTGTAACTTTATTATTTTGCATGGTTCTAGCTTGTCTAAGAGCCCATGTTAAGTTACAATCATGTGCCATATGACCAATGTTATGACACTTGAAGCATTCTACATTGTTCATGAATAATATTTCATGATTTCTTCTGTAAAATTGTTTCTTGGAGGTTGTCAGAGACTATAACATCTATCGCTATGAGATGCTTTACAGTCTTTTTCCATATGACCAAAGTTTGAACAAGAATAACAATAACCAAAAAATGAACTTTGGTACCTAGGAGATGGAGATTTCCTTGATGTATTGTTGAATCTTTTCTGCCTTGAGATCCTTTGATGAAAGCCATTGCCTCCTGCCTCTTTGATATCATCTACATTTCCTCTTGGAGATGGTTTCCTACATGGAGCAAGATTTCTTCTTGGAAAAGGATTTCTTCTATTGTAGCCTTGATTTTTATCCTTGCCTTTGCTACAACTGGGAGCATCATCATTTCTTTCTGGCTTCTTCACATCTCTTTTGCTTAAAGCATTTTCATTCTTGTATGACGGTTCACTTGCATACCCGAGTCCTGATGTATCAGATGGACATCTGTGATAGCTGAGCATGTCATCCAAGGGTTGAGAGCTCTTCAAGATTTTGTTCATCCCTTCAACCTTTTTTTTGAAGAGGACAATCTCTTCTTCCAATCTTGAACACTCATTATTATTCTTTGCAAGTTGTTCCTCCGTTTCTTCCTTGGTACGAGTAGCTTCAACTGCTACTATTTTAAGGGAGATGATATCTGACTTCATTTTGAAGATTTCTTCATTCTTTGCTTGACAGCTCTCCATTTTCTTCTTAGCTCCTTGTGCCTGTTTCCTGGCTTCTTCTAATTGAGACTTAAGGGAGGAGACCTCTACTTTGTACTGACCAATCTCTTCTTCAAGTTTTTTCACGCTCTTGTGCCTTTGTTCAAGTTGCGTTGACAACGTATTTTCCTGCTTCTTTGCTTTATTCAATTGATTTGTCATATATATGACTTCTTCATGATGCTTCCTTTTGCTTTGATGAAATTTGTTCTTAATTTTGGCAAGCCCTTCATCCTTTTCTTGTACTTGAAGCTTGATGAGGTCAACTTTCTTCCTTGTTTGATCTTGGTTACCAATTGGAGCTATCTTCTTAAGTGCCTCATTTTCCTTTTTCAAATTGTTAATATCTTCCATGGAAGTCATCAGTTGAGTGAGGAGTTATTCTACAAAGTCCTTTTCATTCTTTTCATCTTCTAGGTCTGCTTCAGCCTTCATGTCATCATTCTCACTTTCAACTTCTGTGATGGGTTCGGGATCTCCTTTTTGATTGATGGTCATGGTCGATGCTCCTTTTGAGTGAAGGTCATGATGTTTGTCCCATATATCCTTTGCTGATGAATGTTTTCCTAGATTCTTCTTTACAGAATCAGGGAGCCCATTCAAGATTGTCTATGCTGCTTTTGCATTGTACTCCTTGGATTCTCTTTCTACTATCATCAATCACTGATTCCCAAAGTTCAATCCCTTGAGATTGTAAGAAAGTCCTCATTTTTTCTTATCATATATTAAAGTTCCCATTTAGCCTTGGAGCCTCATAAAATTCATTGTCTTCTATTTTCGTAGTAGAGGGAGACACATCCTTAGGAGGATTGGAGACTTTCTTCCTTGACCTCGCCATTTGTGTTCTTGCACTCTTAACTATGCTTCAAGATACTTGACTATGTATCTAAAATAATTGACTGTCTTCAGCAATAACACAAAAAATTAGCTTGAGAAATACGTTGGATTTTTTCTTGACTGAGTCTTCACTCTGCTGAGCTTCTCCAGCAAGAAATATTTCCTTCAGCTTCTTTGACACCTTCAAAGAGCCTGGACAAGATCTAATACCATGTTGGGAATTTCTGATAATTCCAAACAAAATTTGAATATAACAGAATGATTTTTTCTTCAACACAGCGGAAACTAAAATTGTTTTGTTGCAGACAGAGTTTCAGCAACACAAAAAAAAAACTTTTGTTCATTAGCATGAAACCAACTATTACATAAATCATCTTCCTCAGACAGAGGGATTTCACAAATGCTGTTACAAAAACATCTTCCTCTTAACAGAGGGATTTCAACCAGGGAATGCTTCAGTTCCACACAAATAATTTACTCTATCTCTGCTTTGAAATTTTACACTGTTGTGTGTAAAATTTCTTACATTCACTGCTGTAACAAAAAACTTACATTTATGCTTCTTCATATTATCCTTTTCATATTCAACAACCAAAAACTTTCTCTGCATTGTTGTGCATTCCCATTACATTGCTATTCTACGATGTTGCGTATTACATTTCATGTTCAACAACAAATAGAACATTCATACTTATGTGTGTAAAAATAAACTTCTTACATTCGCTCTACTGTGAGTTCCCTTTCGTTCTCTCAACGAACAACTGCAAAGACTTCACGCTGCTGCGTATTCTTTACATTACATTCACACTACTGTGTGAAAGATTTCTTCACTTGTGCACTGATGTGTGCTTCCCTTTTCGTTTCAACAAAAAAAAACTATCGCACTGTTGTGCCTCACTTTCATTTCATATGAAAACAACAAAAACTACATTCATATGCGTTGTTGCACTTCTACCCTCTCTATCAACAAACAATAAAACTTACATTTCAATCTCTGCACTGTTGTGCATCTCCTTCTTTCTATCACGCTGTTGTGCCACACATTACATTGCAGTTTGTTCTCTCAAAAAACATTTGTGCGCTGCTCTTCACAATGGCGCTCAGGCTGTAATATCTCTACACTACTGTGCATTACAGACTCTATCTTCTCCTGAAAAAAATTACACTGTTGTGTGTAAAACTTTCAATACATTTGCGTTGTTGCGTCTCACATCACCTATCCATCACTGCACTGTTGTGCATAAAACAACTTCTTACATTGTTGTTGCGCTAGTGCACGTTACATTTCAGTTCAGTTTAATGAACAACAAAAACATACGCATTGTGTGCTCCCCCTACCTGTCTAAAACATATTCACCAATAGTAACTATACTCACGCTGTTGTGTGCTCCCTCTCATTTATCAAATGAACAACCACAAAAGAAATACATTCGCGCTATTATGCATTCCCTTCCTGTTTTCTCTCAGCGAGCAACCACAAAACATAACACACGTTTTTCTATGCCATACTCCCATAATTAATAAAATTAAAATACTTGCCTACATTTACCAACCTTGTAGTAAATTTCATTAAATTACTTTGCTGACAAAACCGACAGTCAACAGGAATTCACTTCACGACAAGTTCATGAATTACTCCATGGTGCAGGTCTGTACCTCAACCATTGAATTATGCGATTTGCGATTTGATCGCATTGCGAAATCGCAATCGATGCAAAGTATGGGTGCAACATGGTAATGTGCAATAGCGATCTGCGATTTGATCGCATCGCACAATCGCATCGCAAATGAACAAAACAGAAATAGCGAGGAACTCCAATGGTGGTTTTCTACTGCACGGAAAACACTACAGTTGGAATTATACTTCAACAGAAGCTAGGTCCTTTGGTCTTGAACGAAAAAAGGAACAAGACTAACCCCCGACCCCGACCTCTGATGAGACTGGTCAGTCAATTGGGCACAAGAGCAGTCGTAGACATAAGATAAATAATCATTGAGGAAGCAAATGTCTGACCTAAAACCTTCATGTCAGATTCATACCCCGACCTGGTTAGCGGGACCCTTAATATTGCATTTTATATTATCTAAAGGGATGATATAAAAAGAGGTTTCCGATTTCATTTGCGGAATAAGAATCCTATCACCATCGCATGAAGAATCGAGGGAAGAAAAGGGTGGTTAAGTGAAATTTCACGTGCCAAGATGAAGAGAATTGTGCGTTGCAAGAAAATGGAGAGAGACGAGGTTGGAAAAACACTCGGTTGTGAAGGTTAATCACCGAAATAAAAATATCATAAGTTCGGGAATTTCGGGTTGAAAGGGTCCTCTTAACCATCTTTGGTTCAACTGAAATCAATTGTGGAAGTAACCTTGGTATCATTATAAATTGGGTATGTTTATATAAATTAAAAAATGAAGGATTGTGGTGTGGGTCAGTAAAGAACCTCTCCAAATTAAGAACTCACACCTCAAAAAGGAGAAATCTAGGACGTATTAGGTAATTTAAGCAGGTCAAAGAAGAGGCTTGCATTATTTTTGGTATTGGAAAATTGTCATATAAAGGAAGATGATTGCAGCCAGTAAAAAGGAGAATATGCAAAATATGAGAGGGTAATAATTTCTCTGTTTAATTTGATAATGACTGACAATTTGATGTTAAAAGGATAGGACGTAAAGAGAAAGGAGATATGCAAAGGACATTGCCTAAGACTAGTAACAACGTACCAGATTCAAAACGAGAATGAGTATGGGAGCAGACATTAAGAGAACTGCTAAGAAGAGGAAATGGCATAGGGGAATTGATTTTCAACAAAATTTAGAACTAGGAGTGAAAGAGAACCTAGCCAAGTAAAGAGCTAGATGAAATATTGAGAAGAAACACTAACAAGTTATTAGTCAATAAGTTGTTTAAATTTTGGAAAGTGAGATAATAATTGCAGGTACCAACAGATGTGGGTGGCATAACTACAACCAGCAAGGGTTGTAAAGAATTTGCAGAATTCTCTGAATAAGTGTCAAGGAATCCTCACAGAAAGAAACGTTACAAGAGAAACTGAGTTATAGTGGGAAAGTGAGGGGGATAGAGGAGGTACTCACGAGAATAGAACTAGAGGATTTCTCATGATGTGGGCAAGGTACAAAAGAGGCTAGAGAGGAGCAAAGAGTGATCAAAAGGTTCTAGAAGAGGGAACCAAGGGAATACCAATAACTTAGGCTGAGGAGAAGTGGATGAGGTGTTGAGTAATGAGTGATGGAGAAGTCTTGTTACAAGGGCTTCTCTGCAGCTCACAGTGGGAAAGTGGAAGCTGACAAGAAGGGAGGAAAGGAGATGGTTTATGATGGCCATAATTGGGGTTCAAAGAGAAGCCATAGCAAAGGGGAAAAGGATGCTAATAGAAATTACATGTGAAGGAAACTAAGTCCCAAATAATTTGATAAGGAGATGGTTGAGCTGAAAGAGAGGCTCAATTTAGTGAAGATGTTGTTGAAACGAGGAGAATAGAGATAGAGATGGAACTTCAAGTTGCTTTTCATACATAAGGGTTTTAATGAAAAAACTTAAAGGCAAAAAGATAGGGAATAAAGTGAATCATTTATTAATTGCTTAGCTAAAGCAAGAAGGGCTCAGGGTGGAATGACATGAGAAGTGAGCCCATTGTTGTGGACAAGAACAAGGTATAACCCTTAGAAGGGAACAATATGCTAAAGAGTGGTTGTGTGAGAGTCTCCTGGACTATGTGCAATGTCCAAAGCAGCGGATAGATGCAAAAAGAGGATGTTGATGTTACACAAATCAAATGTCTCTGCAAAAGTGAACAAAGTCTCTTGGAAGGTTAGTAAGGAGAGTCGGTAGAAGAGATACCAAAGGTTGATATATGGCCTTTTGTGTATAAAATTGGTGAGTTTTATGTGAATTTTCGCTAGAGGTATGGATGGGATGTCCAACAGAGAGAAGAGGGCACAAGGAATGTCTCTCAAAACTGAGATCCAACAAAGAAGGGGCACTACGGAAGGTTGCTGGAGAATCTCATAATGGTAGATGAGAATAATAATGTTGAAGGAAAATAATGGCCCTCAAACTATATTGAAGGTGATGATGACGATGAAAAAAATAGATTTATCGAGAGTCTCATGGATTATGGGATATGTTTAGTGGAGGCTCAAAATCCTCACATTTTTGAAACTAATGTGTTTCACTGATGTGTAGGTCATGAAGGCCATTAGTGTAGATAGTCATTATGATCTATCATACAAGAAGGGGAGTATATATAGTTTCCTTTAAGGGTTAGAGGCAACAACAAAATTCCATGAGGAACATCTTTTCAATTGTATGAGATAGATATTGGACAAAGTTTGAGTGAAGTGCTCAAGGAGAATGATGAAGAAATTGAGTTATTGGAATAAATGAGATCATAATATGATAGAGGATGAGCTTGCAACTTTATTTCAAACTAGTTTTGTTGATTTGTATGAGGAATTTAGTTCCCTAGAGAGAAGGATAACTGGATTGAAGGTGTGCATATAGCATATTGAACTAGAGTTAGAAGAAATATAGCTGAAAAATGTGAACAACTAATGCTGGATAAAGGGTTTACCACCCTCTAGTAAGAGAAATATTGTGAGCGGAGAATCAATCTAAGAGGTAATTCATACCAACTTCAATATTTGGGTGCAAATATTTCAAATGAGGACAGAGAGTTGTGCATTTTTAAATCTAACAAGTTGTATGCAAATGCATGTTCGAGTAATAATGAGGGAGGGCAACTGTACATAGCCTTCACGATGTCTTGCTAAGGCATTGAAGGAATAAGGGAGCTAGAATCTGTCATATAGAAGGATGAGACAACCATGTATCATAAGAGTCACGAGGAGAAAGAACATTTGAAGAGAATCAAAAAAGAGGATGGAAGAATTCTTGTGTTTAAAAATGATATATTTTATGTAAATGCCGATTTCATAGTACAAAGGCTGAGAAAAACATCCAGGAGGACAAAGAGTAGGAAAATTTATTCCAAAGAAACCAAAATTGTCTTGTTAAGGATAGAGACATCTAGGAAGTATTGAGTTCGTTAAATGATACTATGACCAATATCTTGATATGGGAGTACATGCAAGTATAGAACTTGTTGAAGACAGATTTGCAGTTCATAGAAGTTGCATGGAAGAAGGAACCACACAATGGTACCCAACAGATGAGTCCCATCAATAGGTACATCTTGAAGTTCATTACGCTATCCTTTACACTTAAAACTATCCTTTTCTCACATTAATTCATATTTTTTTTATAATATTCCTAGTAATAAGAGTAAAATGTGTTTTTCATAGCAAGTTACCTAATGTGATTAAATTGCAGGAAAAAAAAGCGTTTTTTAGGAATTTACTATCTAGGGGCTTGATGAAGACAACTAGGAGGGAATCTAGGGAGGCTTGTCCACCTCCTTCACTTTCTAATTTGGCTTGATATCACTAAATCCTCACTCACAAGATTGAATTCACTAACATCCATGTAACTCCAAGTGCATGAAAAGCTCAACAAGGATAAGATCCACAATTTTCGAGATCAAGGAGGGAATCATTCCTATTTTCAAGGGGGCTTCTATCAACTACCCCTTTGTATAAATAAAATAGTCGAAAGGCTCATGAGGATTTGAATTTTTTATTTAGCTAGGAGTATCTATTGAGCCCAGGACTTGACATTGTCATTGTTAACTTTCATGTGATGTATGAGACTACTATTTTCTACTAATGAGATGTTGGTTATTAAGTTGCATCTGAGCTAGTTTTAGAGGGATAAAACCCTTAGGTTGAGGCCCAAACCAGAGGCTTTGGTCCCTCTTCTATATTTCTATCTTGTTCTTAGTTTAATGAATTTCGTGTCTTTCTTCTATTGCAGTAGATGTTAATCTATAAAAACTTTTGATTGTAGGCTTTCGTATCACCTCTGTTGTGGGAGAATGGTTGGAAGGATTTACAATCTCAGTATAAAAACATTTTTTTTATCATTTCTTGGAAATAAATAGATGTTATTTTTCCTTCATATTTACTTTATGAAAATTAGGAGTTAGTTTAGCGATCAGAATAGTGTTGTGGCATAGAATATATGTTATTCAAATTCAACTCATATTTTCGATCATAGTTTATATCACTGTGTTAATGATCACTTGATGCATGCATGTGGCTAGGTTTAGGGTTGTGTTGATATGTAGGGGAGAGCACCTTTTCATATCCACTTGGACTTCTCCATCTTCTCCTTCCACCATTTAATTTTTCTCCCAAAACTTTGTTTCTAAAGTCACTTTGTTTAGACAATTAAGGAGACCATGGGCATTCATCTTGGTGCAAGACAAAACCTACAAGGTGTCTTGGGCTTGGCTAGGAGACTTCCCCAACATCCATTCACTAACTTCTACCTTTATCCACCTCTTCATGCCTTCAGTGAACCATATCCACCCTAAAAAGGCTCTCTGAACCCCTCCTGCAACAATAGAGGTCCTCCTGTAGTAATATAGGACCTTCTGTAGAAATATAGGACCCCCTGTAGCAACACCTATAGGTGGCTGGTAGCAACATTTTACCCACCCTTTTTTCTCTCAACTTCAACCTTAGCTCATTCATGATGAATAATGACACCAAATTTTGATTTGATGACCAAGAGAAGCTCCTAGACAATTCCAACCACCTCGTTTACTTACTGGAAAACATAGTAGAAATAGTTTTTTTCATTCACAAGCACGATGGAAGTTAGATTTATGATTTTCAAGAAAATGTGAAGTAGATCAATGATACATGCAAATAGGTTACTGATTTGATGAATTATGCAAAATAGAGTAGCTTTACTTCTGCAGGTAGATTAACCCTTTCTCTTTCATGTAATGTTAATTAGCATCGACAAGTTAAACAAATGGCATTTTCATTTTCATAGTTAAGAATTAGTTTTCAATTGTGCTTTCATCAACAAGCTATGACTATAGTTGAGTTGGAGGAATGGTATCTTGACACATTGATTTGATTCCATGACTGAGGGTGGCATGAACAAAACCTAGCCTACTTTTCATATAGCATTGTCACCTCTAAGTTTGTACGAACCTCAGGTTGATAATTTGAGTTGAGGAGCCCCTGGAAGTTGTACCACTCTTGCTGCATTACCAGGGCTCACCACCTTTTGGCACTATTGCCAGGGAGGTGTCTAAGTATGTGTTGTTTATGCTTGAGCATTTTTTTTCTATTTTGAATCAGTATTATTGCTTTGAAAAAGTGAAAAATTAAAAAAAAAAAATGTTCTTTAATGCCCCTTGTGAGTAGGGATAACCAAGGAAAAATGTTACCAAAAATCTCCACACCCTAAAGAAGTCAACCTTCATTATCCTTTGGTGACTATGAACTTCCCTCTGTAACTATAGGGGAGTTAGAAGACCCTCTAGGTGAGAAATGTGAATTTTTTGAAAAATCGATTGGGGAAGAAGAAGAACCCATCTCACCTACCCAATCCATGGCTGAAAAGCAGAAAAATGAGCTCTTCCTTATGTGAGAAACTAGTGGAGAGGCTAGAATGAAAAATATAAGCCTTTCTACCCCTTCATATTTCCATGGAATAACCTCTAAAGCTCCTAAAACCTTCATTCTTGAGTTTGAAGTTGTCTATAGGACCTATGAATATGCCTCTGATGAGAAGAAGATGAAGTTATTTCCTTCTACCCTGAAATTTATAGGCTTGTGCTCGTTTATGAGTCTACCTCGAGGTAACATCGCTACCTCTGTGAAATGCAACAAACCTTCAATGATAGATTTCAAGATTACTGTAGTCCCAAAGACACAAATAAGGAAATATTTAGATGACCCTTGGACCTGGTAAATCTTTGGAAGACTATGAGAAAAGGTTTCAACTCACTTATTGGAGGGCGAACTATATGCTTGATGCTGAGTCCCTCAAGATAGTTCTTCTCCGAGGGAATAGGGAACATTTAATGGAAACCTCAACATGTTATCTAGAGGAGATATCTACAAATTCTCTTATGATGACATCAAAACTGTATTCAAGAATTATTTTAGGCTTGTGAGGAAGAAGGGTAGGTCTAGAAAAAATTTGGTCAGTTCCTCTACCTCCACAACATCCATCAAGCATGAAATAAGGAATATGTTGGATGATTTCAAAAGTGAAATGTTGCACAAATTTTCCCTGCAAATAGATACTATCAAAATCAAAAGGAAACAAGAGGAGGCAGAAAGGAAAATATCTATTTTCTTCCACAGATGTACTACAAGACATCCTAGGAATGAATTCGCACTCAATGTTATAGAAGTTTGCCTAGTATGTGAAGAGAATCATGCGACATACAAATGTCCCTCTCTTCCAAGCCTGAAGGCTATATACCAGGAAGTAGTAGAGAGTGGGTTAGAACATTTGTGCTTCATTAACCAAAGGAGACCCCAGGACCTCAGCCATATTAATGTGCACATTATCCTCATTACAATGCAAATAAAAATGCACATTTTTAGCCTTGGTACCCTTCCACTCATCCATCATATTCCACACCTCATCCTTCACCTTATCCTCTACATATCCTCCTTAGCCTTTCAACCATCCTTTTTAGTAATATCCACCTCAATCTTCCTAATGGGGAAACCTCTCATAAGGGTGAAGGCCTCAAAAAAAATATCCTCCTACTTTACTATCTCCACCCCAACCTCAACCAAAACTAGCTCATCATTCCCCACCTAAGAAACCTTAAATTCCTTCTCAACCCAATCTGAACCCAAATAATAAGTCGGCACACTAGGTCTATAGTGGGGAAGCAAGCTATCTTTCTTATGTGTGGAATTCCAAGAACTCAACCTTTAGTTTGGGAGGGTGATCCTAGATAATCGACCACCTTCCCCACTTGAAGAGCTTTAAGGAGAGAAAGAAGAGAGTGTCCCTCAAGCCAATTCATCCCACTATCCTAAAAGGTTGATCCACCCTAACCTTCACATCTCAAAAGTGGTTGAACTTCTGGGAGAATTGAAGAATTTGAGTGTCAAGATACCCCTTCTCGAAGCGATTAAAAGTATTCCCATCTACAACAGGATTATTAAAGAAAGAATTTTTCAAAATTCCTAGGACAAGAAGAAGAGATACCCCCAACATCATTGTTGTTGGAAAACTATATGATCTGATGCTTGGGAGTCTGATCTCCCCAGAATACCTAGACCTTGGTAGCCCAATAGTGGATGTGCACATTGATGGAATTATGGTGCCTAATACTTTGATTGATCTTGGGGTTGCAATCAATGTGATGATTAGGGAAATTGTGTTGAAGCTCACTCTCCAAGGGGATTTGAGAAAGACCACCACAGTGATGTAGCTCGTAGACAAATCCACAATATATCCTAACATGATTATTGAGGATATCATGGTCTCCATTGACTCCTAGGATTACCCTAATTATTTCCCTTTCCTCCATCCCAAAACCAAGTTTAATGGTTATCCTCTCCTCTTAGGAAGACCTTGGTTGGTCACTGTGGATGCCTAAATTATTGGTAGGGATGCTAATTTGACTATCAAGAATGGAAATTTATCCAAACAAATTGTGTTGTATCCTCCTGCTCGAACTTATATTAAACATCATTTACCCATATGGTTAAAGGATAAGGAAGAGGATGAATTGTATCATACAACCCCTTACCTAGTCTGGACTCTAGATACTATTATAGGAGGGGGAAAACTTAATGAAGATGAACTTATTGACCATATCCTTTAGAATCGGCCTCCCACTCCCATACTGATTGATGAGTTGATGAAAGAATCTAGGAGTAGTCATTGGAATGACTTGTGCTATGTTGAATCAATTCTAGAACATTTCAAGATTGTAGAGTATGGCCCATCCATAACTTCAAAGGTATACTCCTCTCTCTAGACCAAACAAGAAGAAAAACTATGCAATGTACTGAGGCAACACATGTATGAGTTTGATTAGGAATATAAGGAAGTGAAAGGTGTGCATCCCTCAGTCTGTACTCATAATATTTACATGAAATAGGGATGCAAGCCTATGTGCCGACCCCGGAGAAGGATGAACCCAACTCTTAAGGACATTGTGAAAGAATAATTACAAAACGTACTGGATTCAGGGTTCATTTACCCCATTTTAGATAGTGAGTGGGTGTCACCTCTTGTTTTAGATCCTAAGAAGAATGGGGAGTGGAGAATATGTGTTGAGTACCGGGAACTTAACAAGGCTATAAAGAAGGACCATTTTCCTTTTCTTTTCATTGACCAAGTCCTAGATGGCCTTGTAGGAAAGAAATTATTCTCCTTCCTAAATGGATTTAGTGGATACAACCGACTCCAGATCATCCTTGAAGACCAATATAAGACGAAATTTACATGTTCTTGGGGTACCATTTCTATAGGGTTTTCAATTATTTCCATGCAATGCCCCTGCCACTTTTTAAGGGGCAGTTCTGAATATTTTTGATAACCTTGTTCATGACTCTGTTGAGATATACATGGATGATTTCACTCCTTATTGTTGTGACTTCCATGAAGCTCTCTCCAAACTCTGGAAAGTATTGAAGAAATGTATTGAAGTAAATCTCTCATTGAGCCCTGAGAAATGTAATTTTTTTATTAATGTAGGCATTATCCTTGGCCATTCTATATCCAAGGAGGGAATACAGGTTAACCCCAAAAAAGTTTTCCATGATCAAAAGGGTCCCTATCCCTCAAAACAAAAGTGATGTCACAAGTTTCCTTGGATTAGATGGGTATTATAAAAGTTTCATCAAATTTTTTGGCAAACTATCTCCACACTTGTTTTGTTTATTGGCTAAAGATTCGGATTTTTGTGGGACAACAACTTTCAAGAAGCCTTTTAAATACTAAAAGAAAATATGACCACTGCAACCATACTTAGGGGTACAAACTAGGAATTACCTTTCCATATACACACAAATGCCTAATAAAAGTTTGTAGGGGATTCCGTAGGAAAAGGGGGAGGCAAATTTTCCTTTGGTATCTATTTCATTAGTAAGAATCTGTCTAAAGTTCAGTTGAATTATAATGTCACTGAAAAATAAATCTAGATGTAGTACATTCTCTAAATAAGTTTAGGAATTATATCTTTGGTTCACACTAATCATGCAGCCACTAAGTATTTAATGAATAAACCCAATGGAAATGCTAGGAGAATTGGATGGTTATTATTATCAAAACAATTTGATTTGACTATTGTTGATAAACCAAGGAAGGAGAATCTGGTTGCATATTTCTTGTCAAGGCTAGATCTGCCTACAAGAAAGGAAGAAATGACAGTTGATCAAATTCTAGATGAACATATATTTTCCACCTCTATTCATTTTCCTTCGTTTGTTGATATAGAAAACTATTTGGTTGCTGGGACGTTCCCTCCTAACCTATCCTCCAGGGAGAAAAGAAATATTGTCAAGAAGAGCACCACATTCAACTGGATTGGGGGAAACCTTTTCACATTGGGGTTAGATAACATCCTAAGAAGATGTGTGATGGAAGAAGAGGTCTTTAAAATCCTATCAGCATGCCATGATGGGCCTTGTGGGGTCCACTTTGCTACTAAGAGGACAACCTTGAAATTTATACAATAAGATTATTATTGGCCCAATTTACATCAGGATGCAAGGAGATACACCACCAGGTGTGATCATTGTCAAATGATGGGTAAACCAACACCCAAGGATGACATGGCCTTACAAACGCAAGTGACTCTAGAGCCATTTGAAAGATGGGGCATGGATTTAATTGGGCATATTAATCCCCCATCACGACATAAAAGGTATATAATTGTATGCACTAATTACTTGGCCAAATGGGCTAAAATGAAAGTAGTAAAAGAAGCAACCACGGAGAAGGTGGTTGAATTTATGAGGGAGAATATCTTCTACAAATTTGGTTTTCCTATGGAATTAGTCATTGATCAAGGAGCACAATTTACATAAAGTTTGATTTAAGGCCTTATGAAGCAGCACCACATCAAGCACAGGACATATAATGCTTATCATCCTCAAGCAAATGGGTAGGTGGAAGTCACCAATATAGCATTGGAGAACATTATTACAAAGGTTATTAGCAACAATAGAAACAATTGAGTAGACGGACTTGTGGAAGCTACTTGGGCATATAACACCACTTGGAATACCACCACTGGATTTGCTCCCTTTGTGTTGGTTTATGGGAAGAATGCCTTATTAGCTAAATTTGAGTACAATACCTTGAGGATGATAGCTTAGTTATACTTGGATATCACTTCAACACAACAAGAAAGGCTTCTCCAACTCAATGTTTTATATGAATTCAGAATGCAAGCTCTCCTATACACTGAGGTAATCTAACTACAGAGGAATATTTGGCATGACAAGCACATCAGAGAAAAGATTTTCCAAAAAGGAGATTTGGCCCTCTTGTATGCTTCCATATTCAATATTATGAAACCAGCTCACAAAAGAATAGAAAAGAGAGATGAATACCTTAGAATTCAGCCTCGTTGAGGGGGCAACCTCCTTTACATTACACAAGTGAACAATTCTTGGAACATACAAATGACAAGACCTATTTTCTATATATAGGAGTCTAAGGTGTCATAATATAACTAGATCCAACATAACAATAATAATCTAAGGGAACAATAATAACAATAGTGGGCTTCTATGGGGCACAATAATAACAATATGGGGACTACATGGGTACAACAATATAATAAGAGGGTTGTAATAATAACAATAAGGGGTTACACTAGTAGTATAGGGGTCTAACATGTCCCTCTCCTTCAAAAAGTGTTGTCCTCAACGCCTGAGTAGTTCTTGATGCTTCTCTATAAAATTCCTATCCTCCACTGTGGAATCTTCAACAGGTAAGTTCTTCCACTTGATGAGATACTCTGAAATTAATTTATTTCCTAGTTGTTGAGTTCTTGTTTCTGTGACTGCTCCAGGTTCCAATATGGTTTTCCCTTCCTCTTCAAGTTTTGGCAATATTGTTTGAATTGGGATATTCTGCAACTTTTGAATGAGTGACCACACTTCTTTGTCCTTCTTCCATTCATCCCTTGCTTCATTTATCCAATCTGGTTGGATAATAGAAATAGCACAAAACAATGCTTCCACATCCTCATCCTTTCTTGAGAGTGCATCTGCAACAAAAGATTTCTTCCCTTTTCTGTAGATGATGTCAAAGTCATAACCCAACATATTTGTGACCCATTTTTTATGTTCTTCTAAAGATAATATTTGTTCTAAAATGTATTGAAGACTATCATGATCCATTTTTACCTTGAAGTGTCTTCGCATTGGGTAAGGTCGTCAGTTATTAAGTGCATGTAGTATTACCAACATTTCCTTCTCATTAATAGCTTGCTTGAGCTGTAGTTGTAAAAATACCCAATCACCTACATCAAAACCTTTTTCATTGTGATGTTTATATACCTATTGTTTCATTTGATTCTGCACCAATGTGGCGTTATCCTTTAAAAGTTGGAGAACTTGTTGTTGATGTTCGATGTGATCTTTCACCAGTTGAACCTTTTTCTTCTTGATATGTCCTTCTATCTTGAGAGTTTGAGGAGTGGTAATTTCTTCCAATGCTTTACAAGATATGGTAGGATTCATTTCTTAATGCTCGATGTGATCTTTCACTTCTTGAACATTTTTCTTCTTTATATGTCCTTTTATCTTGATAGTTTGAGGAGTAGTAATTCTGGCCAATGCATTACAAGATATGGTTGGATTCATTTCTTCTTTCTTGATGTGATCTTTCACTTCTTGAACCTTTTTCTTCTTGATATGTCCTTCTATCTTAAGAGTTTGAGTGGTAATTCTTTCCAATTCTTTACAAGATATGGTTGGATTCGTTTCTTATTTCTCTGGGGTTGGGTCCTGGTGTATATCCTCTTATTTTTATGTTTCTTGATCTTTTTCTTCCTCCTCTTCATACTCTATGTAACATAATTTCTTCTCCGCACACTTATGACCTTTAGTATATTTTCTATCACAATTGTAACACAACCCTTTTTCTCTTTTTTCTTTCAATTGTTGCGGTGTAAGCCTTATAGGTTGTGGAAGGATAGGAGAAGAACACTTCCATAATTATAGTGATGAGTGGTGGGATTCCTTGTTTCCATAATTTTTCTTTCAATTTTTCTTTCCAAATCGAATGCCTCCTCCAATCAATTAGGTTCCCAAAAACGAACCTCATGTTGAATATTGTCCTTTAAATTTCCTACGAAGACATCAAGCCTTCGCTTCTGTAGAATATAATTTACCCTTCTATTCAATTTTTGAAAGTCCTCAATGTGCTCTTCCATTGAACCCTTTTGTTTTAGATTTATCAATTGGCTAAAGAAGGAGTTTATCTTTGTATCCTCATAATGTGCTATCATTTCCCCCATGAAAATTGACCATGTAACAAGTTGTTTACGAGAACAAAGCCCTTTATACGACAAAAAATGATCTTGTTCTAAATATGAAGATGCAGTACATACCTTTTGTGATAGTCATACACCATGTAGATCAAAATATTTCTCCATCTGTAGTATCCAATTTACTGGATCCTTGCATCAAACTTCCTCATCTCACTTTTTCTCGATTTTAGGAGCTCAATCATAAAACGACTGTAACTCTGTGCTTTTGGACCTTTAAGTTCTGAAATTGCGACCTGTAGTAGCCCTCTATGTCCTCTTACCAATGCCTCAAGTTTGATCCAAATTGGATTCTCGAAGGAAGTGTTATGCCAAATCTCCTATGCTGACCTAATTATAGACTAGTTCATTAGAGTGAACTTGTATGACGTGACAGATGTCACTGTTTCGACCTTTGGATCTAAAAAATGTACACAAGAGAGTATAGTTTGTCCTCTTTTTGTAACTTACAAAATTTCAATCCAATGCTCACAGAGAAACTTATGACGATTTTCCCCAGGTCACCTATTTGGAATGTAATTCCAAGATCTACAAAAACCCTAACTTCCTCAGATTATATCTCCGAAAATATAGCGACAAAGGATCTGAAATTCAGAGCTAAGGTTCAGATCGATTTTTGTCTCAAATGGGGTTTTTTCTTAGTTTCTGAAACATCGTAGCCAAATAGTTATAGAAAAAATCCCACAATGACCTGTTTGGAGCAGTGAAACCTTCGGATCCACAGGTCTGATACCAAATGTTATGAAACTAGCTCACAAAAGGATAGAAAAGATAGATGAACACCTTAGAATTCAGCCTCCTCGAGGGGGAAACCTCCTTTGCATTACACAAATGAACAATTCTTGGATCATACAAATGACAAGACCTTGTTTCTATATATAGGAGTCTAAGGGGTCATAATATAATCAGAGCCGACATAACAATAATAATATAAGGGCACAATAATAACAATAGTGGGCTTCTATGGGGCACAATAATAACAATATGGGGACTACATGGGTACAACAATATAATAAGGGGGTTTTAATAATAACAATAAGGGGTTACACTAGTAGTATAGGGGCCTAACATTCAAGGATTCCAAGGGGAAGTTAATGCAAGATGGTTGGGTCCCTATCTACTAGAGGAGGGTCATGAGAATGGGTTTTTCCAAATTAGAATCATTGATGACGAAGCGGTTCCCTTACTTGTCAACCATCATAGGTTGAAATTTTACAACAAACCTCTTTCCAAGGAAGAATTTTTCATTTCAATTAGCAGAGAGTTAAATGTGATTGGGAGGCTCATGCCCCTTAGTCGACCAAAATTCTACAACAAATGAAAAAAATAATAAGAGGGCCTAAATGAAAACTTCCATGAGGCATCGAAGGCCCACTCTCGAGTTGAAAACCTCTTTGAGGTAATCTAGGAGCAAAGAAAAAAGAAAAGAGAAATAAAAGATCACCAGGTGAAAACCTCCTCTGAGGCACCTAGTGTAGGAATGCAGGTTGAAAACCTCTACAGAGTCAACCTGCTTGTCTAGTAAGAAAAAAAGGAGAAAAAGAACAAAAGAGAAAAGAGAAGCACAAGGAGGGATTTCTTACACCATTTATGCTAACATATTTTTTTTGTAGGACTCCACACAATTGGAGGAATTATGGCTACATGGCAGAATCTACAAGTCTCCCTCCATCCTTCCACCCATACACCTCATTTCCAAACTCTCCACTCACATGTCAAACTCTCTCCATCATCCAATCAAAAAGGGAATCTAATTTTACCTCCTCTTTTTGATGCTACAGGAATGACCTGTAATGCTACAAGATGTCCTATAATGCTACAAGAGGAGTTTGTGAGGCTATAGGAAATGGATCCAATGGAAAAAGAGATTAGAAGGCCATATTGTCTCTAGGAAATGTTAAGGGGAGTCCTTCAATGTCAACTCCATCACTCATCCACCCCATTTAGCAAAACAAATCGCTAAACATTTCCACTCTATCATGCATCTAAAAATTCAAATAAATCCATGTTTTTTGTTCTTCTAAAACTGACACCACTTGCTCATGATCCTAATTTGGTCCTCATGCCTTTCATTACCTCCCCTAAACCTTAGCATGCAATATGGAGACTTGAAGGGAGGATTAAATTAGTGCTACACCAATGAAACTCCTCATGTAGCAGCGTATGCAGTCACAACAAGACTCCCTGACATTATTTTTTTCACTCACAAAGAGCATCTTGGAGGCATATCTACAATATAAAGGAGACATGTCATCCTAGGAAGCAAATCCACCAGTATGAACAACATGCTTGGACATAGGGAAGGAACCTATACACACAAAAAATTTATCAATCAGGATATCATCAAGTTATGAAGACATTCATAGAAACAATCAAAAGAATCAAATCTCTCAGGGATCATGATGTTATGAGGCTCATGTATGACAATCATCACCTCTTCCTTATGTATCAAATGCTAAAATGTGTTAATGGTCAAGAAAGGAGTTCTAATAGGTTGGAGGTGGCCAGTGAACTTGGCCACCCTTAGCTAGTAAACTTAAGTTTGTATTAGTCACCCATGCAACATGGACATGTCAACTCAAAATGAGGTAGTCCTCATGAGTTATGGGCTGATAATCATCAGGAGATGGGAAATGATTGTAAGGAGTGGGGACAACGGTCCAAAAAAGGAAACTTGTGTATATGCCATGTCACCAAATCCCTTCGAGCCTTTACCTCAAAGAGAATATTATGTATTCGTCTTGAATTCATTGTCACCATCGCTCATTTCTTTAAAAAAAAAAGAGGTTATAGGATTGATGGGATATTGCTATCATACAACCTAGGGTGTGGTTAAGAAGTTTTAAACCCTCTTTCCAGTTGTTAGAGGAGGAAGCTACGGGAAGGTATGAAATGCTATAGGAGGGCTATGAAGGAGCTACAGTACAAATTAAAGGATAAAAGGGAGCCACAGTGACCCGAATGTTGTAGGTGAGACCACCCTAGGGTGTTGGGTTGAGAACCCAAACAGAGCAGAGGGAAAACCACAACAAGAAATGCTCAAGCAATCAATCTAACTGTTGTTGGGTTGTGTTATATTCATTCCACAACTAGCCATCCTAGTCTACCGGGGGGCTAGAGAGGAGGCAGAGCCACCTCTTCATTATTCCGATTGCACAGCGGGGGGGTCATAGGGGGTTTGAGGCAGCACCCTAAGGAAAAATTTTTGGGACCCTATATTAGGTGGGCGGACCGACCTATGGTTTTGTACATGGTTTTCACACATGGTTTTGGGTGCGACAGTTTTTGGTCCATGGTACTGGATGCTTTAGCATCTATAAATATGTATTGTAACATTGAAAGGAACATAATGAAAAACCAAGTTGGTAGTCCTGGTTTTGGTATCCAGGGGAAAATCGTTGCGTATATGTGTTTTATGTGTTATTCTCTTGCCTTTGTTTATTTTCTGTTTTAGAATTCGTATGAAGGTAATTTATGTACGAGGTTAAACCTACATTTGGTATGAAAGCTATTTTGGATTCAAGGGGAGGCCTTTGTGGCTGAGGGGTTTCGCTCGAGCCTTTGGTAGATGTTGTTGAGTGGGAGATGTGCAGGATCAATTCTGGTGGTGAAAGAAGATGGCTTGTAGTGGGAAGATAGAGATCGAGAAATTTAATGGTCAGAGTTTTGAGTTATGGAAACTCAAGATGGATGACCTGTTGGTGGATAAAGATAAATGAATCATGGTAGATCCAGGTACTAAACAAACAGGAGTGTTCGATGAAGAATTGAAGAAGTAGGATCGAAAGGCAAATAGCACAATATGATTGTGTGTCTTAGTTTAGTATTGTTGAATGTATCAAGGGAAGCTATGGCGAAGGCTTTGTGGGACAAGTTAGGGACTTTGTACCGGTCTAAATATCTAGTGAATAAATTGTTCCTATGGAAAAAGTTGTATAACCTAAGGATGAAAGATGGAGACTTGGTGATAGAGCATCTGAATGCATTTTATATTTTGGTATGTTAGTTATTGTCTGTTGATATTAAAATTTCAGATGAAGATAAGTACATTAACTTTTTGTGTTCTTTACCAGATTCGTGGGATAGTCTGGTTATTGCAATAGGTACCAATGCAACTACCTTACAGTTTGATGAAATAGTCTCATCCTTATTGACAGAGGAGATGACAAGGTAAAGTTTGGAGAGCCAAAATGGTTATGCCTTGTATGTATGAGGACTATCCCAGAACAAAAACAAAAATAATTCATCGAGTGGGAAATATAAATCTCCAAGAAAACCTGTAAAGGTCGTGTGCTAGAAATGTGGAAAGGAAGGGCACTACAAAAGGGAGTGTAAATCTAAATCTCCTGAAAAAGGAAATGGATCTGATGATGCTCCTTTTGTAGAGGTGAAAACCACCTTAGATGAAGGTGGGGATGTGTACTTGGCTTCTTCAAGTACACATGTAGATCATGAGGTATGGTTGATAGACTCAGGTGCATCCTTTCACTTCACTCCCCATAGAGAGTGGTTCTACGAGTATGATAAATATGATGGTGGTGATGTCTTCTTTGGGGATGATAGGTAGGCTAGAATTGTTGGTCACGGAAAGCTCAAGTTGAAGTTGGAAGGTGGAAGGATTAGAAAACTTCCAAGTGTTTTGCATATTCCTGCATTAGCCAAAAATATGATTTCTGTAAGCAAGTTAGATGATGCAAGTGTAAAAACTGTGTTCGATGAAGATACCTGCAAGATGGTTTGGGGAGCATTGGTATTGATGTAGGGAGTTCAAATTGGAACTCTGTACAAGCTGCAAGGTAGCACTATTCTTGATGGGTGCAACAGTTCTGTGGTTCTTGAAAGTGGAGCATAAAATCTAGTGGTCTCTGGAGAAAATACCATGTTATGGCATCAAAGGCTTGGACATATTGGAGAGAAGGGTCTTCAAATACTTCACGGTAAAGATATGGTAGAACATATTACTAATAGCTCTCTGGATTTTCATTTCTATGAAAATTGTGTATATGGAAGCATAATTAAGTGAGTTTTACCTTTCGTGGTAAGATAGTGAAACAAATATTAGAACTTGTGCGTAGTGATGTGTTTGAACCTATGAAGGTTCCATCACTGGGTAAGTCTATGTACTATGTATCATTTATAGATGAATTCTCAAGGAATACATGGATATATTTCCTCAAGAAGAAATGTAAAGTCTTTGACAGGTTTAAAAAATATAAGGCTCTAGCGGAAAAATAGACGGAGAAGAAGATAAAGTTGTTGAGGACAAATAACATTGGAGAGTTTTGCAATAAGGAATTTGAATAATTTTCTAAGAAGTGTGGTATAGCATGGAATAAGAATAATCCATACACACCTGAGCAAAATGGAGTTGCAAAAAGAATGAACAAGGCGTTGATGGAAAGGGCAAGAAGCATGTTTAGTGGTGTCAGGTTAGGACAAGCATTCTGAGCAGAGGCAGTGGAGATAGCATGTTACCTAGTCAACAGATCACCTTCATCAACATTGGAGGTATGGATTGGTAAGAAAAACTCTCTTTCACATATGATAGTGTTTGGATGTGATGCATATGCACATGTTCCAAAGGAGAAAAGAACAAAGTTGAATAGTAAATCACATCTTTATTGGGTATAAGGATGGCATAAAAATAAGATTTGGGACCCAGTAAGAAGGAAGATTGTGTACAACCGAGATGTGGTGTTCAAAGAGGTGAAAAATGTTATTAACCATGAAGTTCCATCAAATGAACCTGAGAATATAGAGTTTGAGCTAAGGGGGGAAGAATCAGAATCTACAGTAAAAGAGGAATGAGAAGGTGAAGAGCCACAAACTTTGGTTGTGAGAAGATCAGTTTGAGAGAGAAGGTAGCCAAAAAGGTATAGTCCATCTGCTTTATGTTCAAATTTTTCTTTATCTATTACTGATGATGATCCCAAAACTGTGAAGGAAGTAGTAAATTCAGTGGATGGAAAAGTCTGGAAAGAGGCCATGGTTGATGAAATGGCATCTTTGCACAAAAATGAGGCTGGGATTTGGTGGAGTTTCCAGCTAGAAGGAGACCCATTGGCAGCAAATGGGTGTTCAAGAAGAAGACAAATGCAGAAGGAGAGGTGTAGAAATATAAAGCTCAATTGGTAGAAAATGGTTGTTCCCAGGTGCTGGGAATTTATTTCGGTGATATTTTTCCTCCTATTTCCAAGGTAGCTTCTATTAGATTACTATTATCTATCGTTGTTGGTTTTGATTTTGAGGTAGAATAGATGGATGTGAACACAACATTTCTTCACAGGGATATGGAAGAAGAGATGTACATGAAGCAACCTAAAGGTTTTGTGGTGAAGGGTAAGAAAGAACTAGTATGTAAGTTAAAGAAGTCTCTGTATGGGTTAAAACAGTCACCAAGGATGTGTTATCCAAAATTTGATACATTTATACGGGGACTTGGTTTCCCCAGAAGCAAGGTAGATCACTTGTGTGTGTTTTAAATTACTTGGTGACCATGTTACTTATCTGGTCTTGTATGTGGATGATATGTTGCTGGTTGGAAATGACAATAAATTATCTAGGATTTGAAGACCCAATTGTTCTCCAAATTCTACATGAAAGGTCTTGGTGTTGCAAACTATATTTTGGGCATAGAAATTAAAAGAGATCAGGCAAAGAGGAATCTTTGGATAAATCATAGGATGTATGTCGAGAAAATACTACAGATGTTTAATATGTAGGATGGTAAACCGATGAAGGTTTCTATTCCTGTAGGTGTAAAGTTATCTGCTGAAGAGTGTCCCAAGACATAAGAAGAGGGGGAGGACAGGTCTCGTGTTCCATATGAAAGTGCAGTCAGTAGCCTGATGTATGAAATGGTCTATACTAGACCAAACATTGCACATGCAGTGGGAGTATTGAGTAGGTTTATGTCAAAACCAGGGAAGGATCATTGGACAAAAGTGAAGCGGGTTTTCAAGTACTTGCGTGGCACTAGTGATTATGGTTTGTGCTACCAAGGAAGACCATGATTGGATAAAGTGTTGTATATTCATGGATTTTTTGATGTAGACTGAGCTGGAGATCTGGACCAAAGAATATCTACAAGTGGGTATGTGTTTAACCTATTTGAAGGTGCAGTTAGTTGGATGAGTAAGAAATAATATGTAGTGGAAATATCAACTACAGAGGTAGAATACATGGCAACCACTCATGCAAGAAAGGAAGCACTTTGGTCGCAGAGATTATTTTCAAGTATGGGGTTAGTACATGGAGATATAAGGATAGACTGTGACAACCAAAGTTCAATTTTCTAGGCAAAGAACCTTGCTTACCATTCAAATACAAAGCACATTGATGTTCAATATCACTTTGTGAGGGATATGATAGAAGACAAAAAGGTGTTGCTGGTAAAAGCAGACACTTTGAAGAATATTGTGGATGCATTGACAAAATATGTGAGCCCTAAGAAGTTCTCTTGGTGTAGAGAAATAATGGACATTGCAGGGATGGATAAATGACTAAGCTCTCCTGTGGCCCCCTATGGAAGGAAAACAATAAGTGGGAGAATGTAGGGTTGTCTTATATTCTTTCCACGACTAGCCACCCTAGTTAACTAGGGGGTTAGAGGGGTGGCCGAGCCTCCCCTTCGTTGCACCATTTGTGCAGCGAGGGTATAAAAGGGGGTTTGAGCAGGGCGAGTAGCTCCCCTCTACATGGTTCGGGGCAGCAGTCTCGGGAAATTTTTTTGGGACCCTATATTAGGTGGGCGGACCTACCTTAGACTTTTGCGAATGGTTTCCGCACATGGTTTTGGGTACGTTGGTTTTTAGTCCATGGTATTGGATGCTTCAGCATGTAAAAATATGTATTGTAGGAACATAATGAAAAATCAAGCTGGAAGTCCCGGTTTTGGGATTCAGGGGAAATATCTGTGTATATGTGTTTTATGTGTTATGCTCTCGCCTTTGTTTATTTTCTGTTTTAGAATTAGAATATAGGTAATTTTTGTACGGGGTGAAAACCTAGAAATGCTTATTCTACTGAATTGTGTAAGAGTGTCGTTCCCATGGATTCCTACGTTTGAGTAGATCCCACAGGGTGCAAACCCTCAGCTTCTCTTGATATCTTCAAAACCTGAAAATTATTCAAATGAAACATATACAATAGTAGAAATGCAAAGTATGTTCATAATATTAACTTTAAATCAAATAAATAAATGAACAATTAAGCATCAATGTAAGATTCATAAGTGAATTACAATATAAATGGATGCATAAACACATTTAATATCAGAAACAGAGAAACATTCCTTTATTGAAGTTAGCTACAAGTAAAGTGGAGAAATAAGACCTGAGTCCTTCTCCGACTCCCAGCAGAGCCATCCTCTGGATTCATCCTTTGATGACCTTAACAATCTTCCTCCATCACTAATATAAGGATATATTCAAGAAAGATGAAGGATATGGGTAACAAGGAAACAAGGGTTTCTTGAAAGTTTGGGGAGTGCAGGAGGCACAGGGATTTCATCCGACTTGATCAGGGATAATCTCACTATATTATCAATATCTCGTATCTTCTCCCCTTAAGGCCTTCCCATGGAGGTTTATTTATACTTCTCCAAATTAGTTTTTTTCAGTTGGGAAACAGTTGGGCCACGGGCAATAGGAGGGGAGTAACAGGTGAAACCCATGAACTCTACCTGAAATTAAGGAATTTTTTTTTTAAGTGTTTTAACATATGTACGTGGGTTGGGTATCTTCTAGCCCGCCTGGGAATAAAACAATGGTTTTTAAATTTTGGACCAAGTCTAGAAGGAGGGGTTGCCCTAGGCGATAATCAGAGCATCAGATCTACCAAGGATGGTAAATGGTGCTATAAAAGATGCCCCCTAATATATGAGGTCGGAAGGGGCACATGATGGCCAAAATGTATTAAGTGTGTGGAAGGAATCATGCCAAGACTGAGGAGGAGTTCACCCGAATTTAGCGTGCCAAGCCAGCCAAAGATATCATAAAGAAAATATTGTCTAAGGCGAGCATACCCATGCTCAAAAATAGTAAAGCATGTCCGCATGTCAAGTACAAAAGAGGATCCAATATGCATAAAAGTATAAAATAACTGCAAATACATAATGGATGATCTAATCATAATCAAGAAAGTACATGTTTGAATATCACATATAAAGAGGAGATCAGTGATGCTGAAGTATGAAACTGATCACTGAAGTCAAGAAACTAATCCAAATAGTACCAAGTGAACATGATGGAATAAATGTTACTACGCTAAAACTCAGTTTCCAATATATAAGATTTCGCCATAAGGAATTACAACATATAAGGTGGATGGTGTCAACTAGTAGAAAGAGGAGCAACTAACAAGTGAACCAAGGCATGTTGATGCAAACCCGAGGTCTTCACCGACTGCTGCGGTACATTTCTAAACAATGGGAATGAATGATCTGAATTCAACCATGTCAGAAATCATTTGATTACCAGTCATTGATGTATATTGTTAACAAACACGAGGCTACTCATCGATAATGATGATGAGAGCCAAGGTACCCAGTACAATCTAACAAGTGCAAATAAATGCGTTGTAGTCGAACACTTGAAAGAATCTATCAATCAGGAGACAATGATGTTTGCCCACTATCGATAGTGAAGGAATCTTCCACTGATGACTAAAAACCCTAAGGTACTCCCAAATGGACTGTAGATCTCTTTCCCAGAGAAATGATTTGAAGTCGATGGGAAAAGATCCTCTAGAAGGAAGGCTTTAAGGCATCCTTCATCAATCTAGCACAAATGTAGCCCGTAGTCCATTAATGTGGAAGGAATTGGAAGAACAAAGATGTGGAAACCTAACCAAAGCACGTTTCGAGCGTACACAAGATGTGGCTAGTGCATGATAGAAACCCTTTGAACCAACCAATAATGAAAGCTGACACAGAGGTGAGGAATCCAACAATAGGGTCAAATGAAAACCAAGGAATTGCACGAATCCTAATGTGTGATAATGAAAGCTGATATCGAACACAACGGAAACCACTCAGTCAAAGACCCATGATACTAATCAATGGTGAGCACAAGGTGACCTATCAATAATAAAAATAGGGTCAAGGTGCTGCTCTATATCTACCCTCAAAGCAATTTTTCGTAGTTGATAATAGCAATACCTGGCATCAAGAAGTCAGTGGATACCTTCTCAAAATGCCACGAGCAAAGGACCAATAAAAATTATTTGATAACGAACATGATGTTCAAAACTAGGGATGGCCGACTGAAAAATAGGTCAAGAGACACTGCAGAGAGGCCGACTCACGTTTACTTACCTTGAACAAAAGCATGACTGAACTATGACTATATGGCAGCATATGAAAACTTTGTATAAGTTCGTCATGGAGGAGGCATAATAAAAATCTCCATATGATTGGAAGAGGTAACGAATTGGAGGAGTACTGACTCGACGAAAAGGTTAAGGCTCTCCTAAGTCAAACTAAAGCCCATCCAAATGGAGGAAAGACTTACTTTTGAGTGCTTTGTTCAAGGGAGACACAACTAACAATAAATACCATCAAATATGGAAATAATGTCCTGTTCCTGCTCTTTTTGGAATATATAATTTTTTTTATCTTTTTCTTTTATAGGAAGCTTGAAAAAGAATGAAAGAATGCTATAGTACAGTGGAAATAATGAGTGTCAAAAAGTAGATTCTCTAGTTCTCGGTAGGGGAACATTCCTATGCTCAATGCAAGGTGGCGAAACTGGTCAAGGACACTCAAAGGAATGTTGTTTCCATGGGTAAAAGTGCGCGTCAAGTCGAAAAGGCTAAGTGATTGCAAGGTTTATTTTGTAGAAGACATGGTTGAAAAGTGGCTTAAGAATGAGTCCAAGTGAAGCTGGCTCAAGGCCAAAAGGTGCAAATATTCAATATGCAATGTAGCAGTACAACTCAATGCAAAGGAGCCTCTAGGGTATAAAGCTAGAAAATAGTGAAGAAGAAAGAGAATGAGTCTGCAATTCACAAGTCATGGTGGGACTAAAGAGGACTCTCGAGCCTAGGAACAAAGCTCAGCATGGGTGCCAAGTGACAACAAGGGTACTATCTAGGGTGCCCATAATAAGTTTGTCTCTACCACACAAGTCATGGTGGGACTAAAGAGGACTCCCAAGTCTAAAACAAAAAGCTCAGCATAGCTACCAAGTGACAAAAAGGTACTATCTAGGGCGCCCATAATAAGGTAGGCTCTACCACACAAGTCATGACACTTCTAAGCAATGAGAAAGTTCTAAATCATAACTTGTGGGGTCAATCCTAAGGCCAAAATGGGACAAGAAACTGATAAATGCACAATGCAAGTGGAAAACCTAACCTATATGCCAATTTCGAGAACCAATACATGCTAGAACAGATCAACCATAAAAATGTCCAAAGGAGAAAACTACCAAGTTCTGTAGATGTAAGTAGGAACACTAGACAAAAAGTTAATACATCCCATATATAAACTTCATATAAAATCTTGTGTTACAAAATAAAAAACTTGAAAATGCCTACCTTATATGTAAAATATGGTACAGGGAATGATGCAACCCTACGACTTAGGCATAATTATTCTTTAGGACAATCCCCTCATGGGATTTAGGCCAAGGACTCCTTTGGTAGTTAAAAATTGTGGCTTCAAAGAGTTCCTCTTGTGAAGGAAAATCAAATTCCAAGAAATCATCAGAACTACGAGGATCAAAAGAGGCAATTAAGGGGTCCCATGTCCCCATAGGAGAAATAAATTGGTCAATTGTGAGGACCAAGTCCCAAGAAGGAAAATAATATCTCAACGGATCCTTCGGAGGAGCAATTGAACATTGAGGATTCAGTGCCTCATAGTTCACCCGTGGCAGGGTAGAGTCTACTTGAACACTTGGAAGAAACCAAGTAGTATTCTGTAGTAAATTCGAATTAGGATGGTGATTATCAGATTCAAGTTGATCAATAGTGACAACATTCCCATTATGAGGAAAACACATCACTTGAAATAGTGAAGACACCACAACATTCATAGCATAGACATAATCATGCCCAAGGAACATATTAAAATCCAAACGGCAATCGACTACAATCATATCGATAAAAATATTCTTCCTACCTAAATTAATAGGAAATCGGGGAAGAACACCCATAGATTCACCAAGTCTTCTACCATAGGCTAACAACTGAGTATTTGTTACCAACTTTGGAGAGCCCAAAGGTTTCCAAGTCAAGGAGGATATAATACTTGCAAAGGATCCTTCATCCACCATACATCGATAGACGTTTATGGAATTAACTCTAACCTTTATTTGGAAAGGTGTAGTGGAAGGAAGATGAGGCTCAACAAGATTATCCCAATCAAAGGATACACTCCTAGAACTTGGAGGGGGAACATTCGAAGAAATCAAAATACTCCCTACACCAGAAGACTCTGTAATAGAAATAAAATAGACTCTGTTGTTAGGCACTTCACCCCCTAAAAGAGGAGTGTAATCAGCAAGACATTGCACTAGCTCAACCATGTTATCAACCAATGATTGACGAGACTATTGAGAAACCATATTAGATTCAGGAGTAGAAGAACTTTTAGACTCGGACCATATCCTTTGTACCTCTAGAATAACAGGGCACAAATGAGTAGGATGGTTTCCCTTGCATATATTACAAGGGAAATTAGGTTTAGAACTTTGACGCATAGGTTTCTTATCAACATCCATCCACCAACATGACTAGCAGTGGTTTGCGGAGAGTCCTGAACATGACTTCCAGAGGTTAGTGACTCTTTCCCAAGAGATATAGGACTAGTGCCCCCAGCTCTACTCTCATAAGCAAGTGAGTCAACAGAAATATGACTCATAGAGGTAGGTGACCCATTAGTAGTATGACTTGCAATTACTAGACTTATGCCCCTAGTGTGACTTACAACGGCTAAAAACTCATTTCCAACATGACTAGAAAAGGTTGATGATGCATTGCTAGTATGAATTGCACTGACTAGACTTTTTCCCCCAACATGACTCGCAATAGTTGAAGGCTCATCTTCAACATGACTAGCAAAGGTTGATGATGAATGGATAGAACTATTCTTCTTCTTCATCTTCCTCTTTCTCCACTTTTTAGATCTCTTGCTATAGAGGGAGGAGGAAGAGGAAACCCAAATTTCCTTTTGAAAGAAGATGAACAATTAACACCCATTTGCTGCCCTTGAAATAAAGCATTCGTCTGAGAAGCTTCAAGAACATTAGGAATATTCAGAGTAGACCACAACCAAACAGGTAGTCCAACATTTAATCCAGGAACATTCAAAGTGGCCATCAAGGGGGTACCAATGTTTCCAAAGAATGGAAAAGCACAAGGATCCCCTTTTGGAAGGGTACTTTGGCTCCATAGGAATATTTTCCATACCAAAATTATTCGCAGATCCTTCCCTTGTGGGAATCTACAAATGACTTTCTAAGGAAGAAAGATGCACAATCAAAACCTTTGCCCTTCAGGAGGAAACTTCAAAACTTTCATAGGAAATATCGAAAGCCTTTGAAGATCGATGGGGTGGTAGGTCAGTCACTCAGAATCTAAGGTCCAAAAGTGACAAAACAAATCCACCTAAAGCCAATTAAATACAAAGAGAAAATATAACTCGAGTATAAAGTCCACAAAGATGCAACCAATCAAGAAGCTTCCAATTATTTTCACTCCAGGTGATGAGGAGCGGACACCAAAATACAAGAAAGTGAAGTAAGGGATCTTCTGAAGATAGTTTGGGATAATAATGGCCCAAGCCTACCAACGAAGGTAAGAGAAATAGTTACGCTGACCTCCAGTGAAAAGCCTTTACTGGTGGAAGCACCAAAGCTTCACAAGGGTACCCTCCAAAAGCACTAATGAATGTGATGCAACATCTGCCTCAAGTGCCATGAGATTCCCCTCCACAGCCACCTATGATATCCCTAGGAAAGGAAACTATGGGCACCAACTCGTATCAAAAGCCGGGTGGAACAGTCGTGAGGTAGGATCCAACAAGTAGAAGTGGGGGTATGTCTCTTCCTTGTCTTCACTCTCCCTCGTGCTTAAATCCTAGTCATAGAGCTTTCACGGTCTATCTAATGATATTGGATTTCACTTGTTATTCAACTTATATGTTTGATAATTTGAGCGGACTTGGAGAGTTAACTGTCCACTCACCTATTCCAACGCCCTAATGAACCTAAAATTGTTGGTGTTTGTTATTGACAAAAACAAAAGTTCTAGTTCATTTTATTAAAGCACTTGATTTTATAGGGTTGTTCTTTAAGTCCTGGGTAAAAATGAGAGTGAAACTAATGATGTTTTGATGCAAAAGAAACCAATAGAAACTTGGCTACATGCAAATGCAGTAATTTTCTTCAATGAAAAGGGATTTCTATAGAGTTCTATGAATAAACTTGCACAAACAAATTTTTATTTTTCCAAAAAACACACTCCTCACACACAAAAGCTAATAAAAAAGACTAAAATTTATTCTATGCAAATTATCCTAATGCAAACTATAATGATAGTGCATGGAGACTTATACAAGAAGAAAATGTGTTCCCTTATGAGATCAATTTGCCAACCTGACAATAAAGAGGGAAAAAATTTAATAACAAATTTCCCTCAAAACCAAGCAAAACAAATTGAAATAGATCACAATTGCTCAAAAACAAAAAGAAACCAAAAAACCAAAAGCTTGGGAAAAGAAAAGCAAAAATCAATGTTTTTGTGATTTTTATTTTAAGGAAACAAAAGAATCTTTTTTAGGTCACAAAATTACTACTAAAATTCGAAATATAAAGAAATAAGTACAAGTTGTCTTCCAATCTTGCAAGTTATAAAACTCATGAATAAATGAAGAAAGACTACAAACTTGCACAAACTCATCTGAACAATAGCAAAATATTTTGGCAAAACCAACAAAATATCAAGAAAGAAATACTTTCAAAATTTCCAAGAAGACTCTCAAAAGGGCACGCAAAGAAACAAGTTCATGAAACCAGGAAAAGAAAATCAAGAGAACTTGAAATCTAGGCTAAAATTGAAATCAAAATCAATTTCTTGTTCTGGAAAACTAGAACATCCAAGAACTTCAAAACGAAGTCTTCAATCCAAGACACAGACTACAAACTTGCTTAAGAAGCAATCTTAGGCCAAACAAAACTCTTCAGTGAGAAGGAGATTTTGAAAAGGAAAGCTTGCAGGAAAACTGAGTTCTCCAGACAACAGATGACCATACAACAACATAAAACACCCGGCAAAAGACCTAACTAGGTAAAAGTATTTGAAAGAACAATTCAAAAAATTTCATACGTGACTATGTAAAGAAACTCACGTATACTCGAGTATGCTTGAAGAAACCTGCATGTATATGCGACTGTAACCTAAGAAAATAACGTACACAAAGCTTATTTAGGAAAAACCGAAAATCAAAGTATGATAAAGAAGATCATACTTGATGCCTAGGACACTAATGGATGAAACAATATTGTAAAAACAAGCAATCAAGAAACTTAACCCTGATTGAGAACAAAAAACCCAAACAAAGAATAACAAGATTGTTATTCCTAGTGGAGTTGCCAATTCTGTTGTGGGTGAGACAACCCTAGGGTATTGCGTTGAGAACCCCAACAGAGTGGAGGAAAAACCACAACAGGAAATTCTTAAGCAATCAACCTAAATGATTAGTCTACTGACCTGTGTAAGAGTGTCCTTACCCGAAAGTCCTCCGTTTGAGTAGATTCCGCAGCGTGCTAACCCTCAGCTTCTCTTGATATCTTCCAAACTTGAAAATTATTCAAATGAAAAATATACAATAGTATAAACATAAATAATTTTCATGATATTAACTTTAAATCATATAAATAAATGAACAATTATGCATCAATGTAAGATTCATAAGAAAATTACAATATAAAAAGAAGCATAAACACATTTAATATTGGAAACAAAACAAAAATCCTTTATTGAAGTTAGCTATAAGTAAAGTGGAGAAATATGACTTGAGTCATTCTCTGGCTCCAAGTGGAACCATCCTCCAGATTCGTCCTTTCCCAGCCTCAACAATCTTCCTCCATCACCATTACAAGGATATATTCAAGAAAGATGAAGGATATCTCTAACGAGGAAACAAGGGTGTCCTGAAGCGTTGGGGAGTGTAGGAGGCATAGGGATTTCATTAGACTCGATCAGGGATAATCTCACTATAGTATCAATATATCATATCTTCTCCCCTTAAGGCCTTCCCATAGAGGTTTATTTATACTTCTCCAAATTAGTTTTTTCAGTTAGGAAACAGTTGGGCCATGGGCAATAGGAGGTGAGTAATAGGCGAAACTCGTGAACTCCACCCAAATTAAGGAATTTTTTTTTAAAGTGTTTTAAAATATGTACGCAAGTTGGGTGTCTGATGACCTACACATACACGCTTTTTTCACAGGGAAAAGTAGTGTTGGGTTGTGTTATATTCTTTCCATGACTAGCCCACATAGTTAACCGAGGGATTAGAGGGGGGGCGAAGTCCCCCTTTGTTGCATCGATTGCGTAGTCGGGGGGGAATCGTAGGGGGTTCAAGGGGTGCAGGTAAGCCACCTCTATGGGATTCGTGGTAGTGCCCCGGAAAATTTTGTTTTTTGGACCCTATATTAGGTTGGGCGGACCTACCTATGGATTTGTGCATGACTTTCGCACATGGTTTTCGGTCCATGGTATTGGATGCTTCAGAATGTATAAATATGTATTGTAACATTGAAAGGAACATAATGAAAAATCAAGTTGGTAGTCCTTGTTTTGGGATCCAGGGGAAAATCTCGATGTATATGTGTTTTATGTGTTATGCTCTCTCATTTCTTATTTTCTGTGTTTCAGAATTTTTATGCAGGTAATTTCTGTATAGGGTTAAAACCTAGATTTGGTATTGGAGTTGTTTTGGCTTCAAGGGGATGCCTTTGTTGCTGAGGGGTTTTGCTCAGGCTTGTGGTAGACCCTGTTCAGTGGGAGATGTGCGAGATTGATTCTAGTGGTGAAAGAAGATGGCGAGCAGTGGAAAGATAGAGATGGATAAATTTAATGGTCAGAGTTTTGAGTTGTGGAAACTCAAAATGGAGGATCTGTTGGTGGATAAAGATCAGTGGTTTGTGGTAGATCTAGGTACTCAACCAACGGGAGCGTCCGATGAAGAATGGAAGAGCTTGGATCAGAAGGTAAATAGCACAATACAATTGTGTGTCTTAGATTTAGTATTGTTGAATGTATCAAGGGAAGCTACGACGAAGGGTTTGTGGGACAAGTTAGGGACTTTGTACCAATCTAGGTCTCTGGTGAATAAATTGTTCCTACGGAAAAGGTTGTATAACTTGAGGATGAAAGATGGAGACTCGGTGATAGAGCATCGGAATGCGTTTAATACTGTGGTAAGTTAGGTCTTATTTGTTGATATTAAAATTTCATATGAAGATAAGTGCATCAGCTTGTTGTGTTCTCTACCAGATTCATGGGATAGTCTAGTTATTGCAATAGGTAGCAATGTAATTTCCTTGTAGTTTGATGAAATAGTCTCATCCTTGCTGATGGAAGAGATGAGATGGAAAAATATGGAGAGTCAGAATGGTGATTCCTTGTCTGTATGAGGATAGTTCCAGAACAAAAATAAAAATAAGTCATCAAGTGGGAGATCTAAATCTAGAGGGAGATCTAAATCTCTAGGAAAACTTGTAAAGGGGGTTTGCTAGAAATGCAGAAAGGAAGGGCACTAGAAAAGGGACTATAAATATAAAGCTCCTGAAAAAGGAAAGGGATCTAATGATTCTCCTTCTACAGAGGTGAAAACCACCTTAGATGAAGGTGGGGATGTGTACTTGGCTTCTTCAAGTACACATGTAGATTATGAGGTATGGTTGATTGACTCAAGTGCATGCTTTCACTTCACTCCCCATAGAGAGTGGTTTTGCGAGTATGAGAAATATGCTAGTGGTGATGTCCTCTTGGGGGATGACAGGAAGGTTAGAATCATTGTTCGTTGAAAAGTAAAGTTGAATTTGCAAGGTGGAAGGGTTAGAACACTTCCAGGTGATCTTCATATTCTTGCATTGGCCAGAACTTGATTGTCGTAAGCAAGTTGGATGATGTAGGTGTAAAAACAGTGTTCAAGATGGATACCTACAAGAAGGTTTGAGGAGCGGTGGTATTGATGCAGGGAGTTAAGATTGAAACTTTGTACAAGCTGGAAAGTAGAACTATTGTTGATGGGTGCAACAATTATGTGGTTCCTGAAAGAGGAGTAGAAAATCTAGTGGTCTCTGTAGAGAAGACCATGTTGTGGCATCAAAGGCTTGGAAATATTAGAGAGAAGGACCTTCAAATACTTCATGATAGAGGTATGGTAGAAGGTATGAGTAATAACTCTCTCGTTTTTATTTCTGTGAAAATTGTGCATAAGAGAAGCAGAATTGGGTGAGTTTCCCCTTTAGTGGTAAGAGGGTGAAACAAATATTAGAGCTTGTGCACAATGATGTGTTTGGACCTGTGACAGTTCCATCATTAGGTAAGTTTGTGTACTATGTATCATTTATAAATGGCTTCTCAGGAAATACATGGATACATTTCCTTAAGAAGAATTATGAAGTTTTTGACAGGTTTAAAGAATTTAAGGCTTTGGTGGAAAACTAGACAAAGAAGAAGATAAAGGTGTTGAGGACAAATAATGGTGGAGAGTTTTGCAGTAAGGAATTTGAATAATTCTATAAGAAGTGTGGTATAGCATGGCAGAAGACTACTCCATACACATCTAAGAAAAATGGAGTTGCAGAAAGAATGAACAAGATGTTGATGGAAAGGGCAAGAAGCATGCTGAATGGTGCCAAGTTAGGATAGGAATTCTAGGAAGAGGTGGTGGAGACAACATGATACCTCGTCAACAGATCACCTTCATCAACGTTGGAGGATAAGACTCCATAAGAGGTATGGACTCATAAGAAACCCTCTCTTTCACATCTAAGGGTATTTGGATGTGATGCATATGTACATCTATCAAAGGAGAAAAGAACCAAGTTGGATAGTAAATTTGAAAAGTGCATCTTTGTTGGGTATAAGGATGGTTTAAAGGGTTATTATCTTTGTAACCTAGTAACAAGGAAGGTTATGTACAGCCGAGATGTGGTGTTTAGAGAGCTGAAAGATGTTATTAAACATGAATTCCAACCAAAGGAACCTCAGAAGATAGAGTTTGAGCTCAAGGATGAAGAATCAGACTCTACAATAGAGGAGGAATCAAAAGACAAAGAGCCAAAAAGTCTGGGTGTGAGAAGATCAGTTCGAGAAATAAGGCAGCCATAAAGGTATAGTCCATCTTCTTTCTGTTCAAATTTTGCTTTATCTATTATTGATAATGATTCTAGAACTGTGAAGGAAACAATAGTTTCAAAGGATGGCAAGCTCTGGAAAGAGGCCATGCTTGATGAAATGGCATATTTGCACAAAAATTAGGCTTGGGATATGTTGGAGTTGTCAGCTCGAAGGAAACCCATTGGCAACAAATGGGTGTTCAAGAAGAAGAGAGATTCAGAAGGAAAGGTGGAGAAATAAAAAAGATCAGTTGGTAGCAAAAGGTTATTCCCAGGTGCCAAGAATTGATTTTGGTGATATTTTTTCTCCTGTTGCCAAGATAGCTTCTATTACATTACTTTCATCTGTTGCTACTGCTTTTTATTTTGAGGTAGAATAGATGGATGTGAAGACAACATTTCTTCACGGGCATCTAGAAGGGGAGATCTACATGAAGCAACTTGAAGGTTTTGCGGTGAAGGCTAAGAAAGAAATGGCATGAGAGTTAAAGAAGTATCTATATGTGTTTCCAGAAAAACTAGTGTCTTTTCGAACAGCTAGTCACACTAAGATGGGTAGCTATCTTAGAAACTAACAATTCAAAGCGCTTAAATATTTCCTTTATGTATGATAGATAAGAGAGAAGAAAAGAGCACCAACCTATATCTTCCGCTTGGCTCCTTGCTTGTTGCCTCTCTCCCTTGATAGAACTTGCTGCTCTTCTCGTACTTGCCTTGCTTTAGAGAATATCTGTAGAGGCAAAGCAACAACAAAGCATCAAAGCATTGATATCTATGATATCATAAACAATGCAAAATTAGAAATACCATTAACCATACGATTTCATCCACAAGTAATAAGATTTACAAATACACAATTATATAGAGGAAAACTCAAAGAACTTTATTGACAGTAGAAGTAGAAGAGAGGATTAAAACCCAACTATCTGATCCAGCATCATGCTCCCAACATGAAAGCCCTCTTCACCTCATGAAAAGAAAGATCACCCAACAATACAATGTTTCTTCTAAAAGAGAAACCAACAACACTTCCTTACAAATTACAAAATTCCAGCCTTTAGATCTCTCAGCTGAGGGATCCATATATAGATGTTTGTAGAGGGGTGAGTCAACTTCTGTGTTTTTTATTAGTGTCATTTCACTGATAGTTCTTGGTTCCACTTGGAGATTTCATGATCTCTTACTCAACCTTGGGAAAATTCAGAGAGGCAAGTGTCATATGAGAAGTTTCTAGAAGATTCTCTAGGTTTCCACTTAGCAAACTGTCTCTTCCATTTGTCTACTCTCACTCATCGCACCCTATAGAAGGAATTTTCAGTATGCATTGCAACTCTTGTGTGTAGGAGGTGAGATGCATCACATCTTGACCAAGGAGGAGTCTGTATGGTCCAGGTTTTGCTAGTTCTGAGTGGTTTTTCACATGAAACTTCTGGGTAATGATGTAATTAGTTGACCATGATCCTTTAGGGTTTGAAACAACACTTTTAGGGGTTTAAAAGCCCTTGGTTTATCGACATATGTGATTGGGGTTGTAGTGCCAAAATATGTCTATAACAGTTTCTCCCGTAAAGCATGAGGTCGTAAATCTTCTGATGTTGGGTGAAATGCTTTATGATGAGGATCCAAGGTTTTTCGAACTGGAAGGGGACCTATCTAAAATAAAATACAATACATTATCTTCATATTATTTTCATGATCTAGCCAAGGCGTGCATTCCCATGCTCAACTTTATAAATTCATTTTCATGTACATAGGATAGATAATCGTCCACTGTTGCAGATTGGTGATTATTGTAGAGCCATCACCCCTTAGCTTGGATGATCATATTTGTAGATATGGTGTACATTTGATGTTTTTATTTTCATGAATATATCGCAGCTCGGATGGATGAATCTAGATCTGGTGTCTTGAAAACATGTTCAATCTTTGCCTAATGTACAAGTCGATCCATGTGAAAAGATGTTCTGAAGTCGAACATGGAAAGACATCGCCTGATTACCAGCCAATGATGTAAGCTGTTAACAGGTG
>APFE031417321.1:100492-126069 GCA_000404065.3 Pinus taeda | reverse complement strand
ACGTAAAATATTTCAATCAAAGGCCATTGATGTAAACCTGTCGTCAGAAGTGAGAAGCTTGCCATTGAGGCATGCAAGCTTCAAACTACTGAAAGGGTTGTTCCTAAGTCAACTTCTTGGATAATGAGCTGATGTTGACAAGAAGTGACCCGTCGTAGAAGGGCATTAATGAATCCCACATTTATGACACGAAACGAAGCAAAAACTTTTCTGGAGGTGAAAACGATCTGATGATATAAGGTTCGGGAATGATTGTCATGAAAAATGGAGAGTGAAAGTATTGTAGTGGATGAGGCGTTAGATGGGTTGGTGAATTCTCTGGATGACTTGTCTTGAACATATCGGGGACATTGTGACGGATTGGCAACATTAACCCCAAAAATGGAAGGTACAGAGGACCAATGGTAATGTGACCGGTGAATGGAATATCCCAACCTGACTCAGTCATGGTGATGGAGTGAAAGTGTCATGTTCAAAAGTGAACTGCTACCAATGAGGTTATTCAAGTTTTCTTCCCTTTTTCCTCGGTCATTTTTGACCAGTAGCTCTTTATTTTTGTCAAGCTTGAGGAGGATAACATATGCTTGGGATATAATTTTCCCTTCGGGAAAACCTATCTCTGTTTTAGCGAGCCTAGCGACAGTGAAACTCGCTCTTGTCCAAATGGAAAAGTTTGTTGCTATTGCTTTAACGAGTTCAATGACAAAGATATCTTAGTCCTTTTCATATTTAGAGAGTTTGAAAAGAGAAGGAAAGGAAACTCCAGCAGTCCTTTTTCATGGCATAATCCCTTAAGTCCAAAAAAGTATAAAATAATACGAAAGGGATGACTTCTCGATGGCTTTAGCAAGCCGAAAAAGACAAGCGCTCGATATTTTTATGGAATGATCCCTCAGGTCCACAAATATTAAAATGTAGAGGAGGGATGGTGCTTCCCTTTACTTTAATGAGCTGGAAAGGCCAGTAAATCAGCAATCTTTTCATATTTTATGAGTCTAAAAAGAGCTTAAAAGAGACTTTTTTTGAGGAACGAGTAATGTTTTCGAGTAGCAACTGGTTCCAGGTAAGTTTGGAACTTCTGAAATAAAGTAGTGTAATGAGGGTGGCTAATAGAATCACTGGTCGCAGTTGTTCCTCAAAAGGGTAAACAATCAAGTGGAGGCATATGTTCGGCTAAAAGAGTGGAGGTGATGATAAGAACATGAACAAGGCTCAAAATGTTGATAACAATGTAATCACAAAGGTTATTTACTGAGGGTGGATTCATTTTTTAATGAGCTTGAATCTTTAGAAACTATGCTCAATGGCAGATTTATTTTTTAACGAGCTTGAACCTTGTGGTAACACTGCTCATGCAATTCATCTTTAAAGATGTCTCTTATTAGTAGGCTCATTTTTTAGTGAGCTTGCCCCATGCAAAACTTTGCTCATTTCCTTTTGTATGCAGGCTAGAAATGACCAACTAGAGAACTAACTACACTAAGAGTTAATGAACCACTGAGGTTAGGTAGGATAGTTTAGATAAAACATCTCCTTTGCTTTGCCTTCATGATGCCGAAAAAGGTGAATGGTGAAGGCCAAGGCAATGCCCCCAGGTGTTTAGAAAACGAGAATTTCCAGTTATCTTACGGAAGTTCCTGCATTTAAGCAGGATCATTTCGTCTGTGGAGTAGACAAAACACTTCCTTGGCCCTCTCCATCGAAATAGACAAAGGTGAATGGTGTGAGCTTCCAATAACATAATGTTTGAGGAGATCATGTTTGAGATTATTCCCATATCCTACACAGAAATGGTGTTTCAGACTAATCATATAACCTACAAGGAATTTTTTTTTTCATCTGGGTTCGCATACTGAGACAGACCAGGGTGTATGACCCCTAAGCTTTGTTATATTCACCGAATTACTTTCGGTAATTAGGTGGATGAACTGGAGATTGAAGATACATTCTTGATGCAAAGAGACCATTTAGGGATGGCGTTTGACTCGTAACTATGTTTAAACTAGGAAATGAAAGCTAGTTGACAAGTTGCACCATTCCGCCTTCATGCGGGAAACACATCACTTGAAAAAGTGTGGAAACAATAGCTCCCATGTTGTAAACATAGTCACGCCCAAGGAGTAGATTGTAACCTAGTGGCCCTTGGACTACCATCATGTTCAAGTGAACGATTTTCCTTCTCAAAGTTATAGGCAAATTTGGAAGGATCCCTAACGGTCGATTGGTTCTTTTGTTGAACCCTGACAAATTTCGATTCTCAGGCAAAAGCGATGGCAAACCAAGCGCTTTCCAAGAAGTTGAGGAAAGGATAATGAAGGAAGGCCCTTCATCTATGATAGTGCAAGACATGTTCATTTTGTAAACTTGCACTATGATTCGGAATGGTACATTAGATGGAAGACGAGGACTTACTATAAGATTCCAATTGAAGGAAACAACTAGATTGCTTGGAAAGGCGACCGAATAAACGACTGGGTGAATCTCTCGAAATGGGGTACTTTCCTCCTGTAGAAAAGGAACAGGTAGATTGCCCCCATGTTCATCAGAAGTTGCGTTAACAAAATGAATTTGAATGGTGTCATTCTCATTCTCTTTGGAGACTTTATCATCTAAAGGTTGACCTTTTGAAAGCAAGACTGGGTTGGCTGCCGTCCTGACCTATTGAATTTGGTCCGGTATGGACTTAGAGGGTTTATCTTCAATGATAGGTTTTTCAACCGACAACTAAGGTATGTCAGTCAGATTTTCAACTAGTGATGGACTTGGCAAGAGTTTCTTGTATCCAGGTGGAAGTCACTGCGGTGAAGTAGGAGGGTTATTGAAGACACTTTTAGCTTCGCCCACAAAAGGACAATGGTGAAGGGCATGATTGCCTTCACACAACCTACAAGGAAATCTGGATCTTCCTCTTTGTTCGTTGACTTCGTTTTCACTAGTTGATGGTGTATTCTCAACATGATTGACAGAGGTTGATGACATCGGATGGTGCAAGCGGGAAGACCAGTTTCTCAAGATTCGCTAAATGCAGTGAAAATCTCGATGAAAGCGGTTTCCTTTGCAAATTATTCATGGAGATTTGGGTTTGTAAGGTTCGGTGTACAGATTTTCATCGGATGATGCACCCCCTTGCTTGACTGACTTCTTCTTCTTCTTCTCCTACCCTTTCTTCTTCTTCTCAGTTACCTGGTTTTTAGTATCACTATCTTCCCCAAGCAAAGAAGAAGAAGGAGACGAAGAAACAAACGAAGTAGAAGGTGAGGGAGGAACTCCAGTATCTTCTGGTTGTTGATTTGATTGTTGAGGAATTACGGTGTTTTGAATGATAGATGTTGAGAATAGCCATACTAGCAGGCCAATTGTGATTCCCTGAAGGGACAATGTAGCCATATATGGAGCACCAATATCTACCCAAGAAGAGAAAGGACTTAGATTCCCCCGAAGGGGAAATCCTTGATTGGTGGACTCTGTTACCTCAACCTAAGATCAATGAAGGAACACGAAAATTATTCCGAATTAAATAAATTTTATGACGCTTTGACATAACTTGATTTTTCAATTTTGAAGAGTTGAGAAAAAGCTAAAGGTGAATCTAGTCGCGTTCGATTTTTAATGAGCCTGAAGTGACAAGTGCTCATACGAACCTTTTCTTTTAAGGAGTCAAAAAGGAACGAAAGTGACTACCCTGTAAATCTAGATAGAGGGATTACCAAACCAATTGAAAAATTGCAATATACACCTTGCTGGTAAATTAAAGAAAAATTAACAAGGATTTTACGTATGGTAATCAACCTTCCCGAATGTTGTCTTCAGTGTATTCTGATCGATAGGGCAGTAGAAACGACTTCCTCAGGATAAAAGATATGAGCCTATTATGGTATCCCAATATATACTCGATGGTATTGGGAGCACAAGTCCGTACTGGCACTTGTCGTATCAAAGAGGGGGAATCACCCAACATTCAATGAAAATGATAGTTACCAGGCTTTACGACATTGGAATACGTCTCTAGCCTATAATTCTAGATGTTTATTTTAGAGTTGATCTTTTTTAAAAATTTGCCTTTCAAGGTTCACCATGTAATGTAGATGTAAAATTCCTAAATGTGCAATCTAAAATAAGAAACAGTCGCTTGTTTTCTTTTAGCAATGAAAATCCTAGCTACTGAGGAAAAAAGAGTACGATTCTTTCAACAGAGAGCAGAGAGCACACACCAAATGAACTTTTCCTAAATCGTTTCTTGCATGTAGTCTAAATGAAAATGAACATGCATGTATTTGTTTTTTTGTTTCCTTAATGTGAGATTTCCAGAAAGGAAAACTAAGTACAGATCTAAACTATTTTCTGCAGAGCGACACTTTATCAATTTCTTTTCAAAATGAAAGGAAGATTAAGAAAACACTTCAAATTTCGAAAGGAAAACTAGTTTCGACACTTAAAATGCTGACAATTCAAATCAAATACAATGGAAAAAGTACAATTGATTGTCTAGAAGAGGAAGACTTTATGACACTATTCTTTTCAACTCACAATGACAGTTACAACACTTTTGAATCAAAAGATGATAGTTCGATTAAGCTACTCTTTGCAAAGGAGGACTGTAAATGATGAAAAATACATAAAAAACATTCACAATTCCTGATCAATGGAGGCTGAATAATGTAAAGGAAGAATGCTTCAATAATGATATATTGATCATAGGCAGCAAAACTACTGAATAAAGCTAAAAGAAATGAAGAAAAAACCAAATTCCAGAGAAGGAAAAAATGTCATTCAATCATCACACCTGTCCTTAAGGGAAATAGGGATGCATCTCACATACAACACGTGGGAGGTGCGATCCATCAAGATTGCCAGTTAGGGACAGTGCGATGGACCAGGGAACGAAACTAAGCTTGGTTTTCACTCAAACGTTGTAGCTAAGTTTAGTAATTTAGGCTGAGATATGATAGACAGTAAAAACAAAGTATAGGGGTATGATCCTTTGAGGTTAATGAGCTACCAGCAGGGCACTTAGGAGGTTTGCAAGTCAGATGTTCAGTTCATAAACCAACCTGGAGATTGACTGAAGCAACATTGATCTACTTTGTAGTTGCATAGCAAAAGCCGTTTGAAGGCTAGCTGGCTTAACTTCAGGCTCTGTCTGTAGTTTATAAAGCAAACAACAGTAACAAACAAACAAACTATTTGCTCCCTAGTGGAGTTACCATTTTGTTTCTAGGAAAACTAATTTCTTTTTGAACTGCTAGTCCCACTAAGACGGGTAGCTATCTTAGAAACAAACAATTCAAAGCACATTAAGATTTCCTTTATGTATGATAGATAAGAGAGCACCAAAGAGCACCAACCTGTATCTTCCTCTTGGATCCTTGATTGTTTCCTCTCTCCCTTGCTACTTTTCTCCTACTTGCCCCACTTTAGAGAATATCTGTAGAGGCAAAGAAACAACACACCATCAAAGCATCGAGATCTATGATATCATAAACATTGTAGAATCAGAAATACATTAACCATACAATTGCATCCACAAGTAACAAGATTTACAAATACACAAGTATATGAAAGAAAACTGAAAGAAATTTATTGATAGTAGAAGTAGAACAGAGGATTACAACCCAACTGTCTAATCCAGCATCATCCTCCCAGCATGAAATCCCTCTTCACCTCATGAAAAGCAAGATCACCCAACAATACAATGTTTCTTCTCAAAGAGAAACCAACAACACTTCCTTACAAATTACAAAATTCCACCCTTTAGATCTCTCAGCTGAGGGATCCATATATAGTTGTTTGTAGATGGGTGAGTCAGCTTTTGGGTTTTTTATTAGTGTTATTTCACTGATAGTTCTTGGTTCTAGTTGAAGGTTTCATGATCTGTTACTCATCCCTGGGTGAATTCAGCGAGGCAAGTGTCATATGAGAAGTTTCTAGAAGATTCTCTGGGTTTCCACTTAGAAAACTATCTCTGCCATTTGTCTACTCTCACTCATCGCACCCTACAGAAGTCATTTTCAGTATGCATCTCACCTCTTGAGTGTAGCAAGTGGGATGCATCACACCTTGACGAAGGAGCAATCTGTATGGTCTAGTTTTCGCTAGTTCTAAGTGGTTGATTAGTTGGAACTTCTGGGAAATTATGTAATCAGTTGACCATGATCATTTAGGGTGTGAAACAACACTTTTAGGGGTTTAAAAGAACTTTATTTATCGACATATGTGATTGCGATTGTAGTGCCCAAATATGTCTATAAAAATATGGGTTAAAGCAGTCACCAAGGATGCAGTATCAGAAATTTTATACATTTATATGGGTACTTGGCTTCACTAGAAGCAAAGTAGATCACTATATGTATTTTAAATTAATTGGTGACCGTTTTATTTATCTGTTCATGTATGTGGATGATATGTTGCTGGCTGGAAATGACAAAGAAATTATCTAGTATTTGAAGACCCAATTGTCCTCCAAATTCGACATGAAAGATCTTGCTGTTGCAAACTATATTTTGGGCATGGAAATAAAAAGAGACTGGGAAAAGAGGAAGCTCTAGTTGAGCTAGAGGAAGCATGTCAAGACAATACTACAAAGGTTTAATATGTAGGATAGTAAACTGGTGAAGGTTCCTATTCCTGTAGGTGTGAGGTTATCTGCTGAACAGTGTCCCAAGACACAAGAAGATGAAGAGAACATGTCCTGTGTTCCATATTCAAGTGCAGTCAGTAGCCTGATGTATGCAATGGTTTGTAGTAGACCAGACATTGGACATCCAGTGGGAGTATTGAGTAGGTTTACGTCAAAACCAGGGAAGGAGCACTGGACAATAGTGAAGCGAGTTTTCAGGTATTTGTGTGGCACTAGTGATTATGGTTTGTGCTACCAAGGAAGATCGAGATTGGATAGAGTGTTGGATATTTCTCGCTTTGTTGATGCAAACTGGGATGTGGGTGTGTGTTTAACCTATTTGGAGTTGTATTTAGTTGGTTTAGTAAGAAACAATTTGTAGTGGCACTGGCAACTACAGAGGTAGAATACATGGTAGCGACTCATGCAAGCAAGGAATCATTTTGGTTGCAGAGATTGTGTTCAAGTATGGGGTTAGTACAGTGAGCTATAAGGATCGACTGTGATAGCCAAAGTTCAATTTTCTTGGCAAAGAACCCTGCATATCATTCGAAGACAAAGCATATTGATGTTCAGTATCACTTTATGAGGGATATGATAGAAGACAAAAAGGTGTTGCTAGTAAAGGTGGACACTTTGAAGAATACTGCAGATGCATTGACAAAATTTGTGAGCTCTGATAAGTTCTCTTGGTGTAGAGAAACAATGGGCATTGCAGGGCCAGAATGATTAAGCTCTCTTGTGGCCCCTTGTGGAAAGAAAACAACAAGTGGGAGAATGTTGGGTTGTGTTATATTCCTTCCAGGACTAGCTCACGTAGTTAACAGGGGGGTTAGAGGGGGGGTGAAGCCCCCTTTTCATTGTGCTGATTGCGTAGCAGGTGGGTCACAGGGGTTTGAGGGCTGCAGGTAACCCCCCTCAATTGGGTCTGAGGTAGTGCCCTAAAATTTTTTGTATTTTGGACCCTACATTAGGTTGGGAAGACCTAACTATGGATTTATTTATGATTTTCGCACATGGTTTTGGACGCAATGGTTTTTGGTCGATGGTTTTGGACGCAATGGTTTTCGGTCCATGGTATTGGATGCTTCGGCATGTATAAATATGTATTGTAACATTGAAAGCAACATAATGAAAAATCAAGCTAGTAGTCCCAATTTTGGGATCCATGGGAAAATCTATGTGTATATGTGTTTTATGTGTTATGGTCTCGCATTGTTTATTTTCTACGTTTTAGAATTTGTATGCAGGTAATTTCTTTACGGGGTTAAAACCTACAGGTTGTGTATAGGGAATAAAACATTGTTTTTTATATTTTAGACTATGTCGGGAAGGAGGGGCTGCCCTAGGCCATAATCAGAGCATCAGATCTACCAAGAGTGGTAAATGGTGCTATAACACCGAAATTATCTCCAAGCCCTCATGCACATACAAAGATATTTTGAAAATAAGTAAGTAACATCCTCCTTCCTTGTTTTCCATCCACTTTCATGAGAATTATGCCTAAGATTAATAGCGTCTAATAGATAATTGAACAGTAGGAGGTATTTATTGAAATTTTTGTGGAAAAAAGGAATGAAAAAAGTTTATTTGATATCAATTCTAGTATCCTTCTCCCTCACTAATAAAAAGGAGTTTAACACTATTTCCACATCTCAGGTTGCTTTCAAAATTTGAATTCCACAACTAAGTAACAACAGGGATGGGAAGTACAAGAAATGTGGCGAGGATTTAATAGAAGAGAACCCACATACACCAAGAGGATTCACCAACACCCTCCTATAGTGAACATCTTCAGAAGACATCAATGGTTGTGTTTCTTTGAACTTCTAAACGGATATGATGACGATATCACTCATGAATTTTCCATGGAACTACATCCTCAAGGGGAAGATAGTGCCACTACTATTTTCATAGGATTGACCATTTCTTCAATTCCTGAAACCGTAAGTAAAGTGACCACCTTACCCTTGGGGGTTGGATGGAGAAAGGAGGTAAAGGCAGTAAGTGTTACAACTAGGAAGAACTTCTTCATTCAGAAAGAGAAGCCCATAGAGGATAAGAATGGAGTAAGAAGAGAAAGCCTACCATACCCTTGGGATGAGGTGGCTTATCACATCCTCAATGACATATCTTGTGAAGGGAGAATAGGTCTGGTATACTCCTATCCTTTAGGTTACTTCATGAGTTAAAATTAAAAGAAGAATTTCCTCTCCCTCAAAGAATTAGTGTTCCCCATTTCCTCCCGCACTCAATCATTGAAATGCGCCAGATGGTGAGGGGAGGAAAGCACAAACACATAGCCCATCATGGACTCATCAAGTTAATTGTGATGCATGCTTTGAGCCAAGTAAGGAAACCTATCCTCTGGAATGATTTTGAGGACATGGACAGGGAGATCTTCATTGAAACCCAATCCATCATACCTTGAGAAACACCATCATCTAGCACTAGAGGTAGGGGAGGAAAAACATAAGAATAAGAAGTAGGAATAATGAAGGCAGAAGAAGAAATAGGAAAAAAGGAGTAAGAAGTGGAGCTTAAGGAGTAAGAATAAGAGAAACAAGTAGAATAAAAATAATCCCTAAGAAGACTTCTAAACCCTAAGCGGAATATAAGTAAGGACATTAAACAAGTCTTTCTCCAGTCAATTCAAAGCAAGAAGTGGTTGCCACATTGGCCTCATTGAACGCACTTGTCAAACTAAAAAGGAGGAAATTGAGGCAAGGTCCCATATATTTCAAAACAAGGAAGAGCACCAAGATCAAGCAAGGGAAACCACAAGCTCCTTCAGAGGTCCCTATCACTATTGAGAAGTCACCCAATGAAAAGGGAGAAGTGGGGCCTAGTGAAGGAAAAATTGAGGAGATTACATCTCCTAAGGGAAAAATAAAACTACCTGTGACATATGAGAGAAGGCATGGAAGTGACATTGAAGAACACCAAGACACAATATTCTCTTAAGAAAAAAAAAAGGAGGAGCTACAAGAGAAATAGGGGTAACTACAGGAGAGAAGAAACGTTGTAGGAGCAAAAAAATAAGCTCCAGGAAGGAGAATACACCTTAAAAGCAGATGAAAAAGGCCTCCAAGATCTTCAAGAACCTAATACACAACCCATCGTAGGGTCCTATTATAATTTTTTTTAGGGAGGAAGGATCATACGTGAAATGTTTGCAGTCCCACTCTTCTATGAGTTGGAAATAGAGAGAGGCAGAAAACATAGGTGGATGCAAATTGCCAAATCTAAGAATGTAGAAGATGTGGGCCTCATGGAGGAGAAAGTCACTAAAATGGGAAAGGATTTGAGTGATTTGAGACTAAGAGAGTAAATTATGAATGATAAAATAAAAACAAAAAACACAAGGTTAAGAGAGCAGCTGAAAGAGAAAGAAACACAACTTGCCACTTTGGCAAGTCCCTTTATGGAAGCCATACAGTGTAGGAAGTCATCCAAATCCTATGCTCTTTTCCTCAAGTAACAATGGCTGCAATTCCAAATTAAGACACTAGAATAATATGGATCTTTTCCTTTTCTAGACTACAGGTATTTTTTTGAGTTCTGCAAACAAGTTAGTATGGAATATAGGGCAAAGATAACTAAATTATATATGCGCAATTTCATTCTAACAAATATGAATTTTGTGTGTTATATTCCAGAGTCATCACATTCATGTTTATTTGTTATCGATGTTTCAAACCAACCTCTCTGCTTCACCATCAGGATCAGATGAATGAAAAAGTCAGAGATGAATTTGGTAATAAATAGAGGAGAGAGCTGGGATCGGAATGGATGGAGCCGACTGTTTAGAAAATGGTATGAGCTAGATCAAGTTATTATTTAATTAATTTTTGTTAATGAATATTCAATTTTCGTTAATGAATTTATAGGATCCCAATTCAAGATTCGGAGACATTCAACTAATGGAACTAGCATCCTTCTTGACTTTGAAGAGGAAAGGGTTGAGGAAGTGAAAAAGGTGATGACAAAAGAAGAGAAGGAACCACTGTATATGAAATCAGAACTAGTAATCCCTAAGGCTACCATCAAAAATCATAACCTTATTGCCTTTGTTCCTTCTTTAGAACCTAGATACATAGCAACCCAAGATCAAGACATTCTATAGTTTGAGGAAACTTTTAGGATGTGAGGATCAAAGAGTCTACAAGCTTGTCATAGAAGGTGGCATGCCTTACCCCAAAGTCTATAAATCAAAGAGTATCACTCTCCTGAAAGGATAAGGAATGCCTTGGAAAGAACCCCATTTTACAAAAGAATCATGCAAACATTGGAAATCAAATGGATAGGACTCAAACTTAATCCACCTTTGTTGTTGGGATTAAAATAAGAAGGAAACCAAGCAGAGGAAATTTTTTTATGGACATAGATAGATGCAAATGCAAGTTTTTATCCACAGTAGGGAACACCAATTAAGGTGGTTTGGGATTTCATAGAGGCCACTAGGGCCATGAATGAATTTTGATATGGATGACTAAGTTTCTAAGAGGATGAGAAATACCCTCAGGAGGGGGTGATGATGGGTCCCATCAATAGGTATATTTTGAAGTTCATTACGTTATCCTCCAACCTTAAAACTATTATTTTCTCACATTAATTCACATTTTGGTTATAATATTCTTAGTAAGAAGAGTAAAAGGTGGTTTTCATAGTATGTGGCTTAAAGTTATTAAATTGCAGGAAACAATAAGCATTTTTGAGGCATTTACTATGCAGTGAATTGACGAAGACAACCAGGAGGGAATCTGGGGAGGCTTTTCAAGTGCATGAGAATATCAAGGAGGATAAGATCCATAATTTTTTAGATCAAGGAGGGAAACACTCATATTTTCAAAAGATATTCTATCAACTACGCATTTTTATAATAAATGATCTAAAAGGCTCATGAGGATTCAAATTTTTGATTCAGGTAGGAGTAGCTATTGAGCTAGAGGCTTGACATTGTCATTTCTAACTTTCATGTGAGGTATGAAACAACTATTTTATAATAATGAGAAGTCAGTTATTAAGCTGCATCTGAGCTAGTTATGGAGGGCTCAAACCCTTGGGTTTGGGCCTGACCCAAAGACTTTGGTACCTCTTCTGTATTATTATATTTTTCTTAATTTAAGGCATTTCATGTCTTTTCTTTTATTGTAGTAGAGGTTAAGATATAAAAAATTGTGATTGTAGGATTCCCTATCACCTCTCTTATGGGAGAATGGTTGGAAGGATTTACAATCTCAGTATAAAAACATTTTGTTTATGATTTCATGGAAATAAATAGATTTTACTTGTCCTTCCTCGTATTTACTTTGGAAAACTTAGGAGTTAGTTAAGTGATCAGAATAGTGTTGTTTCATAGAATAGATTTTATTCAAATTCAACTCATCTTTTCCATCATAGTTTATATCACTATGTTAATGATCAATTGATGCATGCATGTGGCTAGTTGCAGGGTTGTGTTGATGTGCAAGGGAATGAAACTCTTTCATCTCCACTTGGAACTCTCCATCTTCTCCTTCCACCCTTGAATTTTGTTCCCAAAACTTTGTTTCCATAGTCACTCTCTGTAGATAATTAAGGGCACCTTGGGCATTCATCTTGGTGCAAGACAAACCTCTGAGAGCTCTTAGGCTTGGCTAGGATGTCTCCCCAACCTTGATTCACCCTCTCCTACCTTCATCCACCTCTTCATGCCTTCAAGAAACCATCTCCATGCTAAAAAGGCTCTTGGAACCCCTCCTGTAACAATACAAGTCCTCATGTAGCAATACAAGAGCTCCTATAGTAGCACCTATAGTTGTCCTATAGCACCACTTTCCTCCAATTTTTTTTCTCCCCACTTCATCCTTAGCATAGTCAAGATGGATAATGACCCCAACTTGTGATTTTATGATCAAGAGAAGCTCCTAGACCACTCCAACCACCTCTTTTTATCACTACAAAAAAAGGTAAAATTAATGTTTTTCGTTCACAAGTATGGTACAAGTTTGATTTTTTATTTTCAAGAAAATGTGAAGTAGATCAATGATACATGACAATAGGTCATTGATTTGATGAACTATGTGAGATAGAGTAGCTTTACTTCTCCAAGTAGATTAGCCCTTTCTCTTTCATGTAATGTTGATTAGCATCTACAAGTTGAACAAATGGCATTTTCATTTTCATAGTTACGAATCAATTTTCAATTTTGCTTTCATCAACAAGCTTTAACTATAGTTGAGCTGGAGGAATGGTCTCTAAACAACTTGATATGATGTCATGACTGAGGGTGGCATGATTAGAACCTAAGCTATTGTGCATATAGCACTGTCACCTATAAATTTGTATGAACCCCAGGTTGATAATTTGAGTTGAGGAGCCCCTGGAGTTGTAACATTTTTGGTGCAATACCAGGGCTCACCATCAACCATTGTGAATTTCTTAGGAAAATAATATGATGGAAGGACTATCAGGGTTTTAGAGAAAGGAAAACACATTTTTTCTGATGGAGACATGGGAAATGAGAAATATTTTGATGGTGTACTACTTAGAGGTAGATTGAGATTTAAAGATTAATTTGAAGAGTATTGCTAAGAAAATGTAGTTAGAAAAATAGAGGCACTGAAATTATCGCTGTTGCTAGAAGATTTGGTTTAAGAGGAGGAATTATGGACAAAAAGGGAATTTTATGATGAACTATGGATAACTATGGAAGATGGAATCAACATGATTAGAATGTAACAACAAAGTAGGGTATGGGACCTTGGAACACTGAATGTAACCATCACATTTTCCCAAGCAAAGAAGCAGAAACAACAAGGGATGGATGAGAAACTGCAAAATAAGATTTGGCTCCTAGGAAAGTTGAATAAAACAACAACCCAACATGGTGAGCAAAGAGGGTCACTGTAACTTTTTGTTTGGGATCCTAGAGGTTTTGACCAATGGGTCAAACTTTTCCACCCATGGAGTTTGATGCAGAAGGATCAACACTAGTCATATCATTTTGTTTAAAGCCCCAAAAGCAGACATGTAAATTTTAGAATTCTTATTTTCCACTTTATTTAGAATATTTTGTAATAGGGCCAACTATCTTGATTCTATAGAAAAATAGACTATCAAGCTGTTAGGATATTTGAGATAATTATTTGTAAACATTGACAAGTTTTTAGCTTAGCTATTGGGTGGTTTGGACAAAACCTTGTTCCATATCATGCCCATGGATGTGTGCCACATCCTATTGGGTACATCATGGTAGTTTGACACAGGAGTTATGCATGATGGGAAAAATAGAATTTAAAAATTCCATAAGGATGGCATCAACCATACCTTGTCACCTTTGCAAGAAGAGGGGACATTAAAAAGCATTGATTCCAAGGAATTTTTACTGAGTGGGAAATATATTTTGTAGAAAATGGAGGAAAATGACATGAGATTTTCTTTAGTTTGTAAACATAGGGTAATTCATGCTTCCACTATTGTGATTGATTTCCCTTTTGAAATTAATATATGTTAAATGAGTATAGTGATATCGTAGTGAATGACTTGCCTAATGAGTTTCCACCTATGAGGATTATAAGTCACCATATTGACTTTATACCAGGAGAAATTATACCAAATAAAGATGCATACAGAATTACCCCTTAGGACAATGAAGAAATCAAAAATCAAGTGCAAGAGCTATTGGACAAAGGAATTATTAGAGAAATCCTTAGTCCATGCATAGTGTTGATATTGTCGAGCCCTAAGAAATATGGTGGTTGGTGTATCTGTATAGACTCTAGAGCATTGAACAAGATCACAAGAATGTATCAATTTCTTTTACCTCACAGATGATTTGTTGGACTATTTGAGTGGTGCTAATTGTTTCTGTAATATTTACCTCAAGAGTGGATACAATCATATTAGGATTAGAGAGGGAGATGAGTGGAAAAAAACCTTTAAAAACAATGATGGGTTTTATGAATGGCTGGTCATGCCATTTTGGTTGTCCAATGGACCTACTACCTTCATGAGATTGGTGAATGAGGTGTTGAAGGAGTTTATCGTGAAATTTGTGATTGTATGTCTAGATGACATTCAGGTTGACAACCATTCCAAAGAAGAACACTTGAGCCATTTGATGTATGTATTAGAGAAGCTATAATAAGATAAGTTTCTTATCAAATTGAAGAAATGTTCATTCCTAAAGACAAAGATTGTGTACTTAGGTTTTTATTATATCCAAGGATTATCTAAAAATGGAGCCTGAGAACTTAAGAGATATTTTTTATTATCCCTCTCCCAAAATCATTTTTGAAGTTAGAATATTTCATGGTTTGGCTAGTTTTTTTAGGAAATTCATTAGGCATTTCAATAGTATGAGTGCTCCAATTGTGGAGATAATAAAGAAAGACAAACAAGCATTCCAGTTGACCGTTGAAGTAGTAAAATGATTTCAATTGCTGAAGAAGTGTATCACTGAATTGTTTGTTTTAGTGTTTCCAGATTTTGGCAGGCCTTTCTAAGTGAAATGCGATGCTAGTCGAGAAGTGATTGGTGCCATGTTAAGGTAATATAATTATCCCATAACCTATTTCAGTGAGAAATTGAATGAGTCCAGAAGGATATATACTTATTATGAAAAGGATTTATATGTTGTAGTCCAAGATATAAAGGAATGGAGACATTATTTAATGTATATATATATATCTAATATATATATATATTATATATATAATGATATATATATATATATATATTTGTACACAAATAACTATGCTCTATAGTACATCATGTAGCAACTAAATTTGAGCCAAAAACATGTCAAGTGGATTGAATATCTCCAATATTTTACTTTTGTTTTGAATCACATTAGTGGCCAAGCTAATAAATTCCTAAAGCTTTGAGCGTGGGGGATTTAAGCATGTAGGAAAGTCAAGTCTAGATCATTGGGTTGGATTCATGAAGGATTTGTATGAGGAAGATGCATATTTTAAAGAGGCCTATAAAGCTTGTAAAAACCTAAAATTAAAAATGGGAGTCTATGCCTCAATTAGATGCTTCAAGAAGGATTATTGTTCAAAACTAATCAACTCTGTTTTCCAAATTTTTCGATGAAGAAGAATTTAATTTAAGAGAAGCATAATGGAGGTCTTGGTGGAAAGTTTGGACATGAGAAGATATACGAGCAATTGAAACATTTTATAGTTTTGGCCAAAGATGAGAAATGATGTGCCAAAGTTTTTGGGAAGCTATAGAATGATGCAAAAGGGAAAAGTGAGAACAAAAGGTTGTACAAACCATTACCAGTTCCAAATAGGCCTTGGGATTCGGTAAGCATGGACTTTGTATTAGGTTTACCAAAACCTCGAAAGGGTAATGATTCCATATTTTTTGTAGAATACATATTTTAAAAAATGGCCAATTTAATTCCCTATTTTAAAACCAATGATGCTATCCATGTTGCTAATTTTTTCTTTATAGAAGTGGTGAGAGTATATGGAGTTCCCAAGAATATTGTCTGAAATGGAAACACCAAATTCTTGGGAATTTTCTAGGGGAATTGATGGGAGAAGGTTGGAATTGAGTTGAGCTTTAGTTCAACCTATCATCCTCAAACTTATGTGCATACTGAAGTAGTTAATAAAATTTTGTGGAATATCTTGAGGAGAATGATTGGACACCATCCCAAGAGATGGGATCAGGTGCTTTCCTAGTGTGAATTTTCCTACAATGATTCTCCAAACAGAAGCACTAGTCAAATTCTTCTTTAGATTATATATGGGATGCATCCAAAGTGAGTGCATGAACTCAGAAACTTGGGGAGAGAAGAGGAATGAAGTGGAGAAGCTTTTTTTACAATTATGCAGAAGATCCATGAATAAGTGAAACAAAGATTATAATAGAGAAACCTCAAATACAATTCCAGGGTGGATCTTAAGAGGAGAGAAAAAATCTTTGAAGTGGGAGACTTATTATTGGATAATTTGAGGAAAGAAAGATTTTCGAAAGGAGAGTATAATAAACTAAAATTAAAGAAAATTGGTCCTTTTAAGATCCTTAGGAAAATTTCAACCAATGCATATAAGAGAGAGTTTCCATGAGGGATTAGCATCTCTCTCATTTTCAATGTTGCATACATATATATGTATTAGCTTGATGAGGAGGTACAAACAACAAATGGCAGTTAAAGACAACAAATTCAGTGGCAAAAGCACTTACCAACAATAGAGCCTTTGCAACCAGAGAGGCTTTTAGACAAAAGACTAATTAATAAGGCTAGGGATAAGGAATAATACAAGTATTTGGTTAAGTGGAAGGATCATCCAGTAGTTGAAATAACTTGGGTGACTGCTACATTACTACAAAAAAAATGGAAAATTTGTTGAAGACCTCATGGGAAGGAGCACATGAATTTTTTGTTCCTTAGGAGTATGATGCAAGGGCATCTGTAAATCCAATGGAATATGAGGTCAAAATCATTTAAAAAAGGATTTAGTTCCTCAATGTATGGATTCTTACGATATAATTTGTTTTTGATTTCCATGTAATTCATCAAATCTAGCTAATTATTGTAGAAATTTTACTATACCAAGAATGGCCTATCCAATCCAGTCTCCATGGATATGGACATGAACCATGTATTCATATGAATTATTGGATAATAATATAAGAAAAGAGTGTGGAGTGTGGTGTGATTTCATGATAAAATATTGTAATTGTTGCTTCTACAATTATTTCTATTTATTTAAATTGATTGCACGCACACACAGATATTATTGATGTTGTAGGGGTCTGTGTTATCCTTGAACCTTAATTGAAATCCCCATATAGAGATAGAGGCATCATACTTACATAGTAGCCTTCGTAGGATCCAACATTAAGAGCCTTAGCAAAGCCAAGGTTGGGGTGTGTAGGTTGAGGGAAACTTAGGAAATTACTTAGTTATTTTAAAAGTTTCTATGAGAGTCCATCTGTTGACATGTGCTGAGGAGACAAATTGAAGTTTTGTTAAAAGAATTTGTTACGAGATAGATTCCCCAAGGTTTTTTCCACAGGTAATCAAAGAGGTAGCATGCGAAGGAATGAATAGGATGATTGGGCACCATGTTGCCATGTGATGTTGGCTAGTGTGGAACGTGTTAGGAAAGTGGACTAGCATACTCGATAGAAATACTAAACAATGGCTAGAGGAATCACTAACTCCTCCACGAGGTAAAAGGTTGTGTGCACATTTTAATATAGCCGAGGACAAAAAATTACATGAGATGGGGGAAAACAATAAACCGAAAGAATTTTCTATCCCTTGGAGTTTGTCTCCACGAAATTTTTCAGTGTGCGCACTTAAGGAAATTTTCAGGGACCTAGGTCTCAAGGTTCAGTTGTATTTCATGGAGTGAGAGGAAAGTCTTAGGCACCAATAGATATGGAGCGAGATTTCTCTTGTGGGTTAAGGCACTTGGTCTCGGTGGTTATTGTAAAAGGTTTGAGCTCATTGGCTTTATTAAAGTTAAGCCCTATTCCTTTTAATTACTTACAATTCTGTTGACTCTAGTAGCTATATATGAATAGATCTCGGCTCTGGCGGTTCTAGATTTGAAACATTTGGGGCTTAAAGGGTTAAAGATTACCGACAACGAAATTTAAAATTTAAGGATTGCATCATTAAAGATCCAAAATTATTTGTTAAGAGTAAGAGTTTATTCTGTTATGAATCACCAGACTCTATTCTCTTATGGATCATTAACAAACAATATAGACTATCAATTGGTAATGTAGTGATCACTCTCCTTACTGTTTTGTTGATAATTGAGTTATGAAACATATTATTACCTTAAAAAAGTAGAAAAGGAGAATTTTGTTTGTTTAATACAATTTCATTTAGTTATAATCATTAGTGGGTATGTTGGCACTCACATTGCTCCATTCGCTACTAGCTTTGTTTTTCTCGCAAATCAAAGTTTCTTGTATTTTAATTTTTTTTCAAAAACGAAAGATTTGAATTGTCCTAAAGTTGATCAAAACTCCTAAGAGCAAAGTTCCATGGATAATGCCCGCATTACAAAAGGTCTAACATTTATTTTTGGTATTGTCCTTATTTGATTTGGAGCCAAATTTTTGAAGAAAACTAGTGTATATGAGTACCCTTTATCACATGCTAAGGCTTGTGATTGTTTTTTCCAAGGAAAAATGCATAATTTTGATTATATGAATAAAAAAATTACATGTACTGGCTAGAAGCAGCATCATCAAGTCAGAGACAAAAAGATAAGCAGAGACATGCAGAAAAGCAAGATAAAATACATGGTGGTGGAAGCTATGTTTTCCGCCCCTTCTTTTTCTCTACCCTGCACCATTCCCCTTGTGATGGAATTGAAGAGACAAGAGCAAGATGGTTTCCTGTCTCCAATTTGGTGCTTTCCTTGTTAGAGTCTGAGTTATTTGATGTGTGGAAGCACTTTTTCCCACTAATGTCCCCCTCACCAAGGATCAAGATGGCCTACACCCTGTCATTCTTAGCTTCTGATTGGTCTTATGGAGATCCCCCTTGTGTATCAGGTTTCATAGGAATCTAACTTTCCTCTTGTGGGGATGGTTCATCTACAGCTTCTTCCTCCTCCTCTTCAAGTTCAGGTTGGGGGTATTGCCAACCTTTGGGTTTTTTCCTTAGGTTCTTTTTCCTTCTGGTATCGTTTTTGGCTTCTAGGAACACATTGTGCAAATGCCCTGTTCATCTACAATTCCTACATTTGAAAGATGTGTTCTCATAATCCAACCTCTGTGTCCAAATTTGCTTATTGTGAATTAATCAAATGCTGTCCGGAAGTCCTTTGCTGAGGTCTACCTCTACACATATGCATTTGTAGGTGAAAATCCATTCCTCTATTCTTTGGGAGTCCTTTTTTATGAACTTTCCAAGGCTGTGCTTATAGCAGCCAGAATTCTATCCTCCCGGAAATGAATGGGGAGGTTGTGCACTCAGACGTAGACAAGCATTCTAGAGATGACCATGCTGTTTACGTCGAAATCAGGGAAACAAGGAGTGGTAAACATGCCAATTGAACCCCAGAACCATCGTCCTTCCTGTAGAATTTTGTCTCTAGCTTCAAGGGATGGGAATTTTACAACAAAGAATCCTTTGGAGTATTGGTGGCTATCGTAATCTAAGGACCAATTTGTTAAAATCCAGTGGAAAAGATCTACTGGCTTAGGGCAGAAACAATTAAATCGACAGATAATTGCTAGATAGTCAAGGGAGGGGCATTGCTCATCAGATTCTAGCATATCAATATTTAATTCTAGGTTGTTATTCATCTACTCCACCATATAGGGATTTGGAGTGTTTCCTACCTATTTGGATGGTTTAGAGGCTGTCTTTTCCCCCTGAAGAATGTGCTTGAAAGATAGGCCTTCATGAGCTTGCTTCTGTTTTGATCCTGAAACTAATTGTGTGCTGCCTCCGAACCCTATTCTGCCCTTGGTTGTAGCCCCCCCACGTAATCTTAGGTTGAGTATAATGGTGGAGTTAGCATGTATGTGATACTCCTTCAGGGGTTGGTGGTCCTGTAGTATTTTTCCTTCAAACATCAAGATATGGGAATGGCCAGGATATCTGTATTTCCCCAATATGCTTTGCTTCAAGTCAAGAACTTCATCTATGTTTTTGACCCAGCGTAAACTAGAAGCCCCAGCAGGAGATTCTAAAAAGATTTGAAAGCAGTTTGGGGTTACCTAGTTCCCATGTTCCGTCTGAATCTTCTGGAGCGAGGGGGCAGCTTCCTCTTTAGAAGCAGAGGTTATCCGTGCTGCAGGGGGAAGAACATTCATCGGCAAAGGTCAGGTAGAACAGAGTATGGTGGGTTTGGTCACGCGTGTGATTGTCGAAAGTCCAGTCTTGTGTGGGGAGGGGAAATGTATCAGGTCGACTGCTAACAATAGGGTCATTACTGTGGTGATTTCTTGAGGAATGAAAGGGTCTGCTTTCCAACAGCCGGGTTTTGAATCTAGGGGAGCATCTGATCAGAGTCCTTCCCCATAGCTGTAGACCCATCCTGGGTTCTTGCATATTGCCTTACACCCTATCAAGGACAAATGATAACCAAGCCCGACTGGCTGTGCATTTGCAGAGCAGAACCCCAATTGGGTTCTACTTCTGAGTTCGAGTCCATCCAAAGAATGAAGTCTGCCACAATCGCCGAGGCGCCACAAATTGCAGGGTCGGCGGGCAGATATACTAGGATAAAATGGGGGCTCTTTCTATGATGTGGCCATGGGGAGGGTCAGAGAGAGTAACTGCATAGGCCCATGCTAGCCCTAGCCTCCAAAATAGGGGGTCTTCATGTTTGTTCTTCGAGCCCTCCAAGGAGTTAAGAATGTCAGCTGAAACTAGGAATTGCTTCGCTCAGATGAGGAACCCTAGCTCCATGATTCGAGTGAAGAGCAGTTGTGTTAGGGTCCCACCCTAACCCCTTTATCTATGTAATGGGACCACGTCATAGTCAAGAGTCAATAAAGCCCATATTAATAATTGTAAGTAGTTAATCCGCAATTAATAAAGGAACCACAGTTAGTTTCAAATGGGCCATAGTATTAGATAGATGTTATTAGTAATACGTGGTATTGGCCCGTGGTATTGCACGTAGGAGTCATATATAAAGGATAGAAACTCCCTGAGAGGGGCATCATGTCTTATTTTGTAATCGAGCTCTGCTCTAGTGGAGGTTGCCTCCTCGAAGAGGCAAGTGAACATTACTCTCTGAATAATATAATCATTGCTATTCTGTGTTCGGGGTATCTATTCTTCGCATATTCTGTGTTTTGGGTCTCTTTTCTTCGCATATTCTGTATTTGGGTATCATTTGCAGGTTAAGAGCATAACAAGTGGTATCAGAGGACTTTCCAGGGCCGGTGGGATCTCCAATTAGTAGAAAATGTTTTTTGGCTCGAGACGTGTTCCAACGTCTTTAAACCACGGGATTTGTCGTTGAGCTCATAAATCTGTGGATTTGGGGAGGCATGCACGCAGGAAATACAAGAGGTGGTCACGTCTGTTGGACTCCCTTGTAACCCTTGTGGGTACGCCTTCGAGTAGTAGCGCATTAGACAGAACCGCATACGGACTGTCTTCCACGTACCCTCTGGGTATGTCGGAAGCTCCATAGCATCCCTGAAAACCTCGCCATAGATAAACCAGTGACCGTCTTGCGGCTACAGTACACCGAGAACAACACTCAGAGAGATTACTCGCCCGTACGATAGGGTAGTCGGGTGGTACGACTAAGGGTACGGTCGACCCTCCTTAGTTAGAGCCCTAAAACATTGGGCCGAGTACTACTGCCAGACCCTTATGTATATTGCGATCTGTAGCACCAGACACTTCTCAAGACCCTAGTTCGTTTTTAATCATCATCTCTTCTAGATCCGCTTGAGCAAAGGAGTGCAGCAGCAACAGACATCAATCCCAATCAGCCAGTTCCGATCTATTAGATTCATCAGATCTACAGAAGCAGTCAGTTCAGCCGTCCAGCGCTACCCGATCCGCCATTCAGATCTCTCAGATCCACCAGACCAGAAGTGTTGTGAAGGGTTCCTATACCAGGGTATAATTGTCGCAGGACTTTTGGCCGCATTGACATTTTTGAGGATTTGGCGACCTGCAGTATTGATAAAGAAGGAGAAAAACTCCGTTAGGAGTAAAAAAAAAAAAAAAAAAGTTTGAGATCTTCCGAGACGCTTATTGGTGATATATCCCATTAAAATCAGGACGACGAGTTGAGCATGGTGGTACCATTCAATTAATTGGGAAAAATTTTTGGCAGTCCCAACTTTTCATCAGGTCGGTGTATGGTAGCAACTAGAGCTCAAGCGATGGCCAATGAAAGGATGGAAAAACTGGAAGAAAATGTGAACGAAATCCAAACTCAGCTTCGCAGACTAGATCTAGAGAGAATGCAAAGAGAGCTTAGCGGACTAAGTATCCAGCTACAAAATTTTCAGGCAAAAGGCAAGGAGGATTTTATGTCAAACGACAAGGAGCAAGCCCGCGAGGAGGGGTATAATGGCCATGAAGGCAATTACGGTGAATCTGGCCACTCTCCTCACATCTGGCACACCCGTCCACCACCCAGTCAGCGACCTCCCAAGTTGGATATGAATAAATTTGACGGTTCTCACACGTCCGCATGGCTAGCACAAATGTAGTAGTATTTCAAATTGAATCATATCCTAGATGATGCGACTAAGCTGATGTTGGGGAGCATGTACTTCGACAATGAACGGTGGCAATGGTGGGAATGGCATCAGCGTTGCAATGGATATTTTAGGACTTGGACCCAATTTACCAAAGCTATTCGAGATCAATTTGAACAAGAAGACTCTTATTTGGGTCATCTCACTAAGCTCCGACAGACTGGTACAGTGGAGGAATATATTAACGCTTTTGAAGGCTTAGCTTTTCACACTAGGGGTCTCATAGATGATTTCTACACGGAATGTTTTATCAGCGGTCTTAAAGAAGCCATCAAAGCTCAAGTTCTACTTCACCACCCTCCCACGTGGACGGAGGCTTGCCAGGTAGCTTGTAAGGTGGAACGTGCATTAGCAGCCCAATACAGTCACCCAAATTTCCCCGCTAAAGGTCGTCCACCCACAGGCTCAGAACATGACTCAAACACTTAAGGTCCAAAAGGTGTCCCCTGCGGAAATGGCCGAAAGAAGGAAAGCAAGGACTATGTTACTACTGTGATGAAAAATACTCCCCAGGTCATAAATGTAAGGAGCCCAAATTCTTTCAAATAGATGCCACTGACTACAGCTCAATAGAGGAAGATCCTCCACTCGAGGAACATGAGCCATTAGAGGACGACAACCAATAGGACAATGTCTCTGACGAACCAATTATTTCGTTGCATGGCTTGGCAGGGATTTCTTCCCCTCAAATGCTCAAAATCAGAGGGTTTATTAAACATCACCCAGTAGTGGTCTTGATTGATAGTGGAAGTACACATAATTTCATCCATCAAAAAGTCACCGAAGCAATGCATTGCTTTCTACGAGCAGTTTCTAACTTCCAAGTTCAAATTGCAGATGGAGGCACAATGAAATGTGAAGGCCGTTGTGAAAATTTCAAACTTCAAATGGGGGATTATCATTTGAAAACCCACATGTTTACCATACACATGGGGGGTTGTGACATTGTCCTCGGCGCTGACTGGCTCTGCACTCTTGGGCCAATCACAATGGATTTCCAGGAGTTGTATATGAGTTTTAAGCAAAACAACCACACACATACCCTCTGAGGACTGCAGGCAGGATCCCCCTCTATCATCAGCTCGCATAGGATGGAAAAATTGTTAAAAAATGGCAATCATGGAGCTGTAGCTCAATTTAATGCCATCCAGGTAGTCTAAACCAAGCCGCCGCCACTTCATCCTGAGATGCAATAGATTTTACATAACCATCTGCCGGTCTTTGACAAGCCTCAGGGGTTTCCACCCTTGCGAGGGGAACATGATCATAGCATCACCTTGGTTCCAGGGGCCCAACCCCCAAATGTGCGCCCATAGAGATATACGTTCACCCAAAAGAACGAAATAGAAAAGATCATCAAGGAACTTTTGGAAGCAGGGGTCATTCGTCCCAGCATCAGTCCTTATTCATCCCCAGTGGTCATGGTGCTAAAAAACGATGGGGAGTGGTGGATGTGTCTTGACTTCAGGGCCCTCATTAAGCTGACAGTCAAAGATAAATTTCCCATCCCGGTGGTTGATGATTTGCTGGATGAACTCAATGGGGCTCAAATTTTCACGAAGCTGGATCTTCGCTCAGGCTACCACCAGATTCACATGAAGGAAGTCGACATCCCCAAGACTGCTTTCAGAACTCATGAAGGCCACTATGAATTCCTGGTCATGCCATTTGGTATTTGTAATGCCCCCTCTACTTTTCAGAGCCTTATGAACCACATTCTCAAACCATATCTCAGGAAATTTGTCCTTGTCTTCTTCGATGACATCCTCATCTATAGTTGCACTTGGGCCGCACATCTTCAGCATCTAGATCTACTGTTGCAACTGCTCTGCAAGCATAAATTATTTGTCAAAACGTCCAAGTGTTCGTTTGGCATGGTAGAGGTAGAGTATTTGGGCCACATTGTGGGCCGTGAGGGTGTCAAAGTGGACCCCAAAAAGATCCAAGCAATGCAGGAATGGCCTCAACCTAAGACCTTGAAGAGCTTGCGAGGATTTTTCGGTCTCACAGGCTATTATCGTAAATTTGTCCGCAACTATGGTCGCATAGTGAAGCCCCTCACCCAACTCCTAAAGAAAAATTCATTCTTCTGGAATGAGGAAGCACAACATGTCTTTACAGCTCTAAAAAATGCCATGTGTTCCACTCCAGTTTTAGCACTACCTGACTTCACCAAATCTTTTGTCATTGAATGTGATGCTTCGGGGACAGGTATTGGGGCGGTTTTAATGCAGGAAGGGCGACCATTAGCCTTCACAAGCCAGCAACTCAGTGGGAAGAATCAGGGCCAATCTACATATGAGAAGGAAATGATGGCCATCTTACATGCAGTCGACACCTGGCGACCTTATTTATTGCGGCGACATTTCCAAATCCGCACAGATCATCACAGTCTTAAATATTTTTTGGAGCAACGTCTATCCTCCCCACAACAAAATAAATGGCTTGCCAAAATGCTGGGATATGATTATGAGATCATTTACAAGAAAGGGAAAGACAATAGTGTAGCAGATCATTATCTCGCCAATTTTAGGAGGAAAGTACCCTGCTAGCAATTTCCCTCCCCATTCCAGAATGGATTGAAGAAGCTCACAGGGAATGGTTTTCACACCCCGGGCTCTCCCAAACTCATTTCTCAATTGCAGGAAGATCCAAATTAAACCAAGGGCTACTCGTGGCAAGATGATATTCTTCGCTACAAGGACATAGTCATAATATAACCAACATCCACCCTCAAAAGTCGCATTTT
>APFE031417321.1:79948-100070 GCA_000404065.3 Pinus taeda | reverse complement strand
TGGATCAGATCTTCAAATTGCATGGCATGCCCAATTCTATTGTGTCCGACCGCGACCTGATCTTCACCAGCAATTTTTGGCAAGAACTCTTCAGAATCCAAGGCACTCAACTAAAACTCAGTACTTCCTACCATCTGCAAACAGATGGTCAAACTGAAGCCGTCAACAAATGTCTAGAAACCTACCTTAGGTGTTTTACTTCAGAAAAACAACACCTTTGGGTACTGTGGCTTCCTCTGGCGGAATGGTGGTATAATACCAACTATCATGCCACCACCAAAATGACCCCCTATGAAGCAGTATATGGTCAACTCCCGCCTTCACCTACTTCATATCTCAAGGGATGCTCAAAAGTCCAAGCAGTTATCAACTCCTACAACACCGCGCAACTATGCTCGCCCATCTTAGAGAAAATCTTCATCAAGCTCAGAACCGCATGAAGTAATAGGTAGACCAGCATCGCTCAGAGCGCCACTTTCAAGAAGGGGATCAGGTCTTTTTACGGCTCCAACCATACAAGCAAACATCACTCAAAGACAAGGGATGTCAGAAACTCTCTCCCAAATTCTACGGACCTTATCAAGTACTTCAATGCATTGGAGAAGTGGCCTATAAGTTGGCCTTGCCACCTACTGCAAAAATCCATCCAATTTTTCATGTCTCATGCCTCAAGAAAGTGATTGGGAACAATTGCAGAATTCAGACTAGTCTCCCGGAATTGGACGAAGAACGATCCATCTGGCTTCAAAACGGGAATAGGTCCTCGACACATGAGTCAAGCAACTGCGCGGCCGCATTATTAAGGAAGTCCTTGTCAAATGGAAAGACACCTCTCCAGAAGATGCAACTTGGGAGCCAGCAACTATCCTGCAGCAGTTTCCGTAGCTTAAGCCTTGAGGACAAGGCTAGTCTTAAGGGGGTGGGCATGTTAGGGTCCCACCCTAACCCCCTTATCTATGTAATGGGACCACGTCATAGTCAAGAGTCAATAAAGACCATATTAATAATTCTAAGTGGTTAATCCGCAATTAATAATGGAACCACAGTTAGTTGCAAATGGACCATAGTATTAGATAGATGGTATTAGTAATACACGGTATTGGCCCGTGGTATTGCACGTAGGAGTCATATATAAAGGATAGAAACTCCCTGAGAGGGGCATGTGTCTTATTTTGTAATCGAGCTCTCCTCTAGTGGAGGTTGCCCCCTCGAAGACGCAAGTGAACATTACTCTTTGAATAATAAAATCATTGCTATTCCGTGTTCGGGGTATCTATTCTTCGCATATTCTGTGTTTTGGGTCTCTTTTCTTCGCATATTCTGTATTTGGGTATCATTTGCAGGTTAAGAGCATAACAAGTTGTTGCTCAGGCTTGTGATAATTACTAAAGAAATTGTGTAATTCATTTTGTATTCAACATAGAGTTGACACATTAATTAACTAATAACTATAATATATTATATAGATTGGTGTGTGTGTGTTTGTTGTGTGGTGTGTGTGGGTGTGTGAAATGTTAATAAAGTATAATATAGTATGTAATAATATCATTATATTTTACATAGGATTTTAAACAAATTAATTTAGTCAAATACATATTTTTTTAACTTTTTCTTGAGAAGAGAAACTTGTAATTTTATTCCCAAGAGAGGAGAAAAGTTACACGCACATGATCAATAACATTCTAGCAATAATGTCTCACAACTAATTAGAAAATACAAGAACTAGGTCCCTTGCCCGAAAAGATGACATATATCGGGTCAAAAAATCCTAACAAATGTAATCTCATAAGATAGTGGATAAGTCGCCTTGCTAGCTCATGAGCATTAGCTAATATAAATGTTTTTTGTATCATTATTAAAAAAAAATTGTTTATTTAACAAGTTTTTTTGTTCCTCCAAGCTTGACCTGTGGCTTGAGAAACTGTGACCGAGAGGCATCTAAGCTGTCAAAATCATCAGGAGATTACACCCAACTTGAGCCAAAGTAACCCTAAGCTAGCTAGATTTCAGCATGTCTCCTCCCCATAGCATATGCACAACAACCTATGTGAGGTTTGATTTTGGGTTGCCTTGCTAAGGAGACCCAACCTCAATGAGTTGTGCTAGTAAAACATGACATCTCTTTATATTAACTTGAATAAAATGGTTAACAGAAAATAAATACTTTTATGTCAAAATCTCAATAAATATATATTGATGTCATTTAATGGTTTTTTTTGGTAATAAATAAAATGACTAAGTTTTTAAGAAAGCATTATGTTTATCGTAGTCTAACTCTTTTATTTTATTTTTTCCCTAATTTTCAATTATTTTTGTTTTAAATTTAATAATTTTTTGTTAAAATGAGTTATATAGGTTACATAATTCAAGTTAGAAAACTACAACATCAAAAATCTATTACAGTTAACATACATTTAAAAAAACAAAAACTCAAAATATTACCAAAATTTATAAATCCCGAACCATAAAATAGTTGAACATGTTTTAATACTCCTTTTACTCATCCTTTCAAGTTGAGGAAGTTGCTTTCATACTAGTTTTATTGTTTCTCAATGCCATAGAAAGACAAACACTGATATCATGTAATGATTCAATGACATATGGCCAAAGTTGAAAGACCATCTTGGGGTGTGCCTTTTTTTTTTGTCTGCATGGCCGTTTCATGATGTCGAAGTTTCTAGAGTGAAACCTCTGAATGCAACAATGCAGCCTGTCTTTTGACTTGTATGATAAAAATATAAATATGGTGTCTGTAGCTGAATGGCGGAGATGTTTCCATCGTGCCCAGCATGCTGGACGACTTTCATGTATATATTATGCTGTTACATAATGGCATCATTTCCCATCATAAATTTATCACTTTACTCAAAATTGCCTCTCAGCATTAAGTCATCCATAAGTTCGATTAAATTAATAAGATAATAACAATCACACGCATTAAGATCCCCATGGTCAACCAGTCCATCCAAAAATAATTATTAGATTCGTTGACAGTTCAAAAAAAGTTTGGCAAAAGCTTGTCGGAACGCTAAATCTATTTGGACTTCTGGTCTGAATTCTGGTGGGAAAATCAGGACCACATTTTCAGAGCTTTTAATATTCCAATTCGTACTCATATTCCTCTCAATTTATTTTCGTTTTTTCCATGATCAACCACCGCATGATAATCAGATTCCCGGGAATCTTGGATCATTGAGTTTCTATATCAATCAAGTCCCTGCTTCAAATTTTTTAATTCTCAGTGGGTATGAAAAACTCTAGTGGCCAAAATCTCCCTCATGGCATGGCCGCTATGAGACCGGTCCTTGTTGTGTTCGACCTGCTGCTATTGATGGCCTCAAACGGTATGGCTGTTTTGCCACATAGTTTTTATATGAGGTAGAGAATTTTGGTGTTAGATAACTGAAAATGATCTTCAAAATTTGGTGTAGGATTGTTACAGTAAAGTTTGTAGATTTTTGTCCTTTTTATTATTTCTTTGAAAGCATTACAAAATTACATTGTTCACATGTTTTGTGAAGAATCATTTGCGAAAAGACAAGCAAAATTGTGTATATTGTCCGATGATGAAGAAGACTGCACTAAAAGCTGCGTAAAGAAAGAGAACACGAACGATGGTAAGTGCCACTGCAATTTGGAAGACTAATATAGTGTGAAAATTACGTGTGCATTTTAAATCAGAACGCAGATGCTTATTAACATTATGCTTCTGATGGTTATGGTAATAGTCTACTAAGCAAAATAAATCACTCTAAGTCTAGTTGAATGGAGGGAATATCTTTGTGATCCCCTTCTTTTAAGTTCTAATCCCTCTCTTTTGAAATTACCATATATAGTTCTGTTGTAAATAATGCTTTTGGATATTTGGTATACAAGCAAGTGTTTATATATATAACATATATATATATATATATATATATATATCCTATTCTGTTTTACATATACGGAGAACAAAGCTAATTAATGGAATTTTTTTCTCATAAATGAAATTGAGATTAACCCTTCACATATTAATTATTAAATTGATTATATAATATTTTTATTTTGTGTTAAATTATTATGTTATGTATAGTTCAAGTACAGTTATTAAAGAAACATTATGTTATGTACCATTTAAGTAAGTTAAGTTATACATGTAGATTTAATTGTTAAGAAAAAAAGAGTATGTACTTTTTCTTGAGAACTTACACTTTCAAATTCAAAGGACTTTTGCTATGCAACACTTTTTTGCAATTTTAATATTTATGATTTTGAGTAGAATTTAGTTGATGGGAATGCTCTCCTTACTCGAGTTGTTAATAGACAGATCATTCATCGATCAGTATTGAGCCTTAACTCTTTACCCATGGGTTATGGAAGTGATTGCAATTCTCAGAGATCGTTACATCTCTCAGAGCTATCTATTGACACAATTGCATGCCATTTGCTGCTAGCTAGCAAGTCTACCTTCAATTATTGGCTAGTCTCCTTTCAATGACACGATCACCATGTTGGAAAGACAGAGGAGACAAAACACAAATTCACACAAAACGCATGAGCTGCGACTCTTCTATTGATCACTCAAAACTTTATTATTAGAATGAACCCAGTGAAGGGTATTTAAACCTTTTCAACTAGCGACTCGCCTAAAATATCTTGACATGCAAACACACACTAAAAGTCGTCTATCACTTTACTCTACTTGACTAAACGCTCAACACTCTGTTAATTGATTCTCTAATTTTAGTCAACTCCTCATGCGGGAGTAATTACAATTTCTAACACTGCCCCTTAATTATGATCGTATGACTCAACATAACTCAAACATGACTCAACTTGACTCAATTACACCTGCTAGGCTTACAATAAAAATTGACTTAGTCATAACTCAAACATGCCTGTTGGTCTATGTCTCAGCTAGGCTTACAATGACTCAAGACTTTCATAAATTTCTAGATTCTTTTTCTCTTATTCCAAATTTTAAATCCTCAAAATTGCTTCATTCTATGTTGCAAGTTCTTGTTGTAGGCTACATATTTTTTTACTTGCTACTGCTACAATTTTACTTTGACTTTTCTTGAACTTGTGCTGAAACACAATTTGATCTTTTCTACTACACCTTCCTCTTCAAATATTCGTTCAACCATGGACTGTTGTCATAACATTGCATCTTCAAACTATCTTCTTTGCTCTTCTTCTTCCGTTTCATATTGCTGACTTTCTTTTTGCCATATTTCTTGGTAGCAAAATCTAATCTCTTCTTGACTCCATTGTTGAAAAATGGTTTCAATGCATTCATCTTTGTATTTAGAAACATCCATATCATTCTTTTAACTTTCATCATCAGGTACTATTGTTTATTTCCTGTAATCTACACACTGAAGATCAGTATTCACCATTTCATTCAATTCTTCTATTCCAGCTGCTGCTTTAAGACTTGTTTCAATTTGTTCTATTGGTTTCTGAATCCATTCTTCAATGAGCTTCAAATCTGCATCAAAATTATTAACAACCTTTCTTTCAAATTCTGCTCCCATGCTATTCTAAACACCTGCATATTCAAAAACAATGTTAAAAGCATATTTATTATGCTCTTCAATGAGGGCATCATGCTCTACATCTTCCTTCTTTTCAACTTCCCTAAAAATATCTTTCACTATTATTTGGTCAATGGATATTATCATTGAAAACTCTTCAGACACTTTATCCTGTTCTTGATCATTAGTTGCTGCTAGATGACATATTGCTTCATGAGAAATTCCAACTGCTTCATATATTGCTTCTATAAGATTAGATGACCTCATCAAAATTTAGAGGGAAAAAAGAAAAAACTATTTTTTATTTTTTATTTATTTATTTTATTTTATTTTTTATTTTATTTATTATTTATTTATTATTATTATTATTATTTTTCAGCTCGTATTTTCAACTTATCTCCCTGTGCATTTATTCAAATTTCAAGTGGAAACATTAATTGGATGAATAATTTGATTCCTCATCCATGGAGTACCCATATTGCATACTTTTGGTGAACCTTGCTACACGAAAATTGAAAAATGCATGAAAGATGTGATTACAATCATGTTTTATCATGTATTTCTCATTTCTCTATGTAGCGGGGTCCATTCAAAGTATGCAACATGGGTAGTCTTTAGATGAGGAATTAAATTTTGCATCCAACAAGTACTTCCACTCGAAATTTGAGTAAAACCTTAAGGATATAAGTTGAAAATACGAGTTGCAATAGTAATTTTATTATTTTATTATTTTTTAATCTTTTTACTCTTTTACTCCAAAAATGATGAATCATCCCCTATGGTTGAAATCATCATCTTGAATCCTATTTCTTCTTATAAAATTTATTTTGGTTGTACATTTTTCTTAGGAGGCTCATTTTAGACCTCAAAAATCCACTAATGTGAACCTTCCCAAACATGGCAACAATCTCTACCTCTTCATTTCGATTCCTTTTCTTAGTCTTCTTCAGCCACGCTTTGTGACCCATGACTGTTGTCATTCCTTTTCTTATAGCTACATTGCTAATTGCATGAGGCTGTCTTCCATATCGCCACCCAAAAATGATATAATTTTCAATATGCACCCTCGTAAGGCACAATATTCACTTAAAACACTGTCATGCTTGACAGAAACCGAGTATTTTTGTACATTGACATACTTCACAAAGCCCTAAATTTTGTTGTCAAATAAAACCCTTTTCCCTTTTTTTCTCTTGAGAAAACCTTCTTCATAAATCTCTCCCCAAAAAACTTTAAAAACAACCCTTTTTAAAAACCCTTTTGAAAAATATTTTAATGCACCCTTTAGAATCTTTTCACAAGTCCTTTTAATAAATCTTTTTATCAAATTGTTACAATAAAAAGAATATTTTATAAAAAGTACTTTTCAATAAAAAAAACCACGCACTCCTTGACTTTCAATAAAAAATCCACTTTTCTCTACTAACACTCCACTTGTTATGATGTGTTGCATGTTAAAGCCATCCACAATATGATAATTCGTGTTAGTACATTAACGATCCAAAAATTCAAGGAATTCATGTGCTGCAAAGAAATGGTAAGTTCACAATTGTTAATGTGCCTTTCTACTAAGCCCTTGTGCGTTATAACTCCTTTTATACAATATTAACGATGCGTTATATCTCTAGCAAGAGAAAAAAATATATTTCTCTCTCGCATGGATGACTGTTAATCCGTTCTCCATGGCTCTTGGTAACATCACTCTCATACCAATTTGTTGGAAAGGTAGAGGAGAAAAAACACAAAACACACAAGCTGTGAATCTTCTATTGATCACACATAACTTGATTATTACAATGAACCCAGCGAAGGGTATTTAAACCTTTTCGATTAGAGACTTTTCTAAAATATCTTGGCATGAAACCACACATTAAAATTCATCAATCACTTAATTTGACTTGACTCAATGCTCAACACTTAGTTAAATGATTCTCTATTTTTAGCTTACTCCTCATGCGGGAGTAATTACAATTTCTAAGAAACTGTGGGCAATAAACAATGGCCCAATGTTATCTTGGGGCTCCTAGGTCTATCATGGATTAGCAAGGGGAAGGTGGTCTTGCATCAAAAGTCCCACCATGGTACCCTTGTTAACAAGTGCTACGTTTGAGTGACACAAATGTGGTGCATGCCTGATAGGGGTTTGATATATGTCCCTGGTCCAATTTGGGTCCCCTTGGTCTTGTACAATTTAATGAAGAGGGTGGGGGGTTCGAAACTAGAATCCTCCCCTAATCAAACAACACTATTTTCCTGCTAGAATTCAATGCAAAACCTCATACCTTGTGGAACCACACTTCCTTAATGCTTGTACCCTTTGCAAATCCAATATATGATTATTTATTTATGGATGTGCTTTTCGTTTGGCTAGTTATGCAGATTCATAGATGTAAAGTATGATGCCACCATTGTAACTTCTACAACTGTTCAACTTCTTAGCAAGGTCCTTATGATATTGATAACCTATATATGAAGTAGTTAATCTAGGGGTTTAAGCATATCCCATCTTCACATAACATCTATTCAGACTACAAAATTATACACAATCTATAGGAGATATAATATATGTCGACATTATATTACGTAGAATATGAAATTACAGAGATTTGACATGTCCTTACATAGGTTTGATTCTACTCAAGGCACATGAATTTTTCTCTCTTCTCCCATCTTGGTCTAGAAAAAATATTATTAAATACAAAACAGAAAATGTAACTATCATGCCTTGAGTATATGCTATAGTTTTGCCTATTCTACAAGCTCAATGCCACTTAAGTAAATATAATATTTATATATATCCCATAAGAAAACCTCAACATAAACTCTGAAAAACACATATTATCCCAGCTAAATATCATGATTTACAAAAAGGAATTTGTTCAGGTGGGTAAAATAAACTTCTTTGTTAGGATGCTCCTACATAAGGTATGAAGCCAAGACAAAGTGGTGGATCCTTGTAATGGGTCAAAACATGGTATAAGGAAGGAAAAATGTTATGGTGGACAAAAATGTCATGGAAAGAGGAGAAGCATATAGTAAGTGATTCATTTGGAACTATGACTATAAAATAGAAATTAGAATGCAATAATGAAGCAAACATGAGAGTGGAACAATAATAAATGTGAAGCAAATGTTGAAGTGGAGGTTTGAAACATTAATAAGTTTCAAGTCAAAGACAAGTATGAATGAGGAGTTAAATTTAAAGGGAGGTAGGGGAATAGGTAATTGGATAGGAAAAAGGAAAAGTATTAAGTCATTAAAGGAACACGAGAGATACTCCCACTTCCTATCATTTACAATATTTTATGGAGTTCATGATATTATGAAGGATCACATGATGGGCATTACTCACTAATTAAAATCTTACAAGGAAATAGAAGGGCATGACCCAGGGATAATGAAATATTTTGATTTGCAACTCTTCGCTATAACATGGATGCACAAAAACAATTATTTTTAACAATGTTTGAATGGTTGAAATTCTAACACGATTCTTTGTTTTGTGGATGATTTTGTTGGTTGGAGTTATAATATGGCATTGGCATGTTCTTTCCCTTCTAGGAAACCCCATCTTATATAATATGTAAGTGTACAAATGAAGAATGTTGTTTGGTTCTCTATAGAACTATGATAACTTGTAGGAGAAACCCGAATATTATTCGTCTCAAAGATTGTAGGAAGACCTGAGTGATTTGGTCATTTCTATTAAGTAAATGTAGAATATATTCTTGATGTATTTTTTTTTACGAGTTTAATACGACAAAATATTATTTGTAGCTTTAATCCATTTATCTTCCAACTTGAAATTATAGTCAGTGGTGGTGGCTTTGGTTATGTCCTAAGACTTGTAGGTCGATCCTTTTCTTGTATCAAATATATTCTTTGTTGAGAAATATTGAAGTTTAGTAGTAAATATATATATACATGGTCCTTGAATAATGGTAGAAATACATCTTTTCATCCAAAAGATAAAGAAGCTCTTAGTCACATTATAGATATTATGATAATTCCATTAACATGGTTTTCATACCTCCTTCATTCAATGATTAACCATGAACTTTGAAATTTCGTGATTTAATGATCCAATAAAATATTGAATATTCAATTCACTAAGATCACCATATTGACAAGTGATGCATGATAGCATAATTCCTGCCATTTGTGGATGCCGTGCTTTTAGAGAAATTTCAAAGTGATATATGAAGTAGAAAACTTCATTTCTTACTAAGGGATAAGGACTTGCACAATTGTTTTGTGGGTAGTAACCACTTATAACTTTTCACATTTACACTTTTACTCTTACATGTTAACGTGTTGAAGAAAATATGAATAATCGTAGATAGTAACTACTAGTAGGTATATTTATTCGCAATAGTAACTCCTAAGTATATTTTTTTTTCTCTGCAAATACTAATTCTATTAACGGTAAAACAAAGTAAAAATACAAGAGGTCGAGGCCTCAGGAATCATTCTCCGAGGACACTCAGAGCAGCAGAAACTATCCCTTGTGAGGGAAGAACCAGATACAAAAGCATGAGAACAGATATTGCCACCAGGAAACATGGAGAGGAGGAGAGAACCATCTGTCGAGAGCATAGGACTAGAGCATAAGACAATTACATTACTCAAAATTCTAGAGAACTTTACAAAACTCAAAAAACCAAAGCAAATTGACTTTACTAAGCCACACAGAGAGAATTGAGTCCACACGTCTGAAGATATCAGACCCGAGCCGCGTCCAGAACCGCTTGAGCAAGATTATTTCAATCATTCAAAAAGAAAAAAAAAACAGAAGGCCCAGATGGCCTTAGAATGCTTCATGTTCATGCTGAGGTGTCTCCACCACCACACATATGCTATCCTTCCACGCATCCCCATGTCTAGCATCTTCATCATTCGGGCACGTGTCACTGTCCATCTCCTCCTGAATCCTTAAGACAGCAGTATCTGGAGGCTGAGAGGCACTAGGAGCCTCTCTCGTTTCAGGCCTCTCCCCCTGATCTTTCTCTAGAATTTCCCCTGCATTGTCCTGTTTTTATTGCTCTGACTGCTAATTCCTTGGCCAGCTTCTAGAGAGGGCTCGGACACCAGGCGCACGCGAATTGGGGGTGAAGCTTCTTCTTCAGAGAAGAGAATGGTGATGTTGGCAGTAATAACAGGTCTATTCAAATTGCTATCGAAAGTGAAATGAGTTGTTTGGAACCCTTGATATGGAATTGGATTGTGAACAGGATCCACAGAGCTGGTAGCCGGCTGCTTTCCACGCCCTCTCCGACTTCCCCCAGAGTGACCCCTCTTGCTGTGGCGCACCATCCTGAGGGGGTTCCACAGAGGCTGAGAGCGGAGGGAAGAAACAAAATCTAAGAAACCAAAATCAGAGCCCAAAGACAGGTTACAAAGAACATGAAACCAATTAAGACACAGGCGATCAGATTGTAATTGCAGGTAGAGCAACATAGGAGAAGCGGCAGAGGGAATCGAAAGATTACCCAAGCTTCCAGAGACCAGACTGCAAACTAATCGCCACGCTTTCCCAAGCCAAAGATGAACCAGAAATGAAATACATAGAGGAAACTCACCTTTGTTTGCAAGGAACTGCCAGCCTTCGAGACCCACTTCTAGCTTTAACCAGAAACATAAAGGCAGAGCACTAACAATGGTAATGATATACCTGGACGCCATGGATAAAATAACCAACACCATACCTTGAACAGAACGAGCAGTAAATGCACAGAGCATGCCAAATATTTTGCGCTGCGTATGATCCTTCAGAACCCAAGCGAACCACCTAAACATCACTCCCATTAACCGACTTAGCCCCTAGATAATCACGCATGTCTGCAACTGGCGGTACCTCGCTCCTCCACTTGTCCTTTGCATCATGATTAACCATTGATTACACCCGCATTCAGGTAACTCCTAGGTATATTTATTCTTGGTAGGTATATTTATTTCCATTTTTCTTATTCATTTTTATGCAAAGACTTACATAAATTATGGTGGGTAATAAATGATGGTAAACATTTTATTTATTGTAGTATGATCTATTTTCAAGTTGTTTAATTTTATGTAGTTTCCCTATGAAGCTTATCAACGAAAAGTCATTGAACAAATATTTAAGTCATGGCGTCAGAAGGATGATATCAACCAATATTACCATGAGGGCCTCGATATGAGAAGGTAAATATAAAGATGAGAAAGTGTAATATGGTTAATCTGGAAATAGAAGGAGAAAGCTAGGATCATTATGATCAATATTAGAAACCATCTCCATGCTACAATTCAACAAAAGACATGAGCCACTATCTTTCATATTATTTCCCACGATTGGATAACAAGGTTGTGAGACATAAGTCAATGTCCTTATGGGCACTAAAATTGGAAAAAATATATTTAGGGTAAAATACTACCATTGTTCTATTGTAACATTTTACAAATGTTCATGCAAATGTTTTCTTAACTAAATAGTTAATCCAATTTCCTCGTTTATTTCAAGAATATATATCTCCCAAAGATGATTATATTGACTTCATGGTTGTACATATTGAGCTTTCATGAAAAATAAACTGCTTTCATGTTCTCGTATTATTAGGCTTGGTAGTTCTCTATTTTAAAAGAAATTTTGTTTCATCTAAGGCTTTCAATTTGGTCTTATATTATTTTGTAAAAGGAATATTTCATTGGGTTTCAACCAACGTTGATACAAGTCAAGTGTAATACCAGTGTATATGCAAATAACTAAGTATCCATACTTGTTTATTAGACTCTCTAGTGCATAAAGAGAGAGATTCAAATTTTAATCTGCACCATGTAAACATAATGATTCAAATCCATTGTAATTATACTGTAACAATATTTAGTCTTTTAAAATCTCAGTATCCATCACGCCAACTCATTTGGAAAGGAATATATTGAGATGGATAAAATTCTTGTAAATAGGCATGTCATTCATTTGGAACATAATATTTAATAGTTGTGTTCAGTTTTTGAATTCAAGTTTCTCTGACCCATAATATGTATGACGAAAAATCGTTTCGTCAAAATCACATATGAGAAAATCTATAGTGTGGTTCATCTTCAGGAAAAGATGAGGAACCAGATCTAGGAATTGAAATAAATAGGTGTAGAGAAAAACTAACTAGTCATTAGATTATAACATCTAGTTTGACTCATGAACCATTATTAATATTAATAATATAAAAATGATTATATAGTAAGAAATAAATGATAATTTATTTATTTCTTAATAATCTTTTATTTTGAATTAACGAATGTCAAAAGGTCAAAACTTCAAAATAAATTTATTATTAATAAATATTATTAAAAATAATTAGCAATACTTTTATTATTATAATAATATTATTAATAAAATGATATGATAATAATATTACCAAATAAAGGAAAGTATTCAACCAGACATAATAAAGTAAATACACTAATAAAGAAAATAATTTTTTTATTATTATAAATATTTTTATGAACAAAGAAATAGGAAAATAAATAAAAATAAATAAAAAGGAAGGACTTCTAATCAAAATTAATAATAAAGTCTATTAATCAAATATAGTCAAATAGAGAGAGAGAGAGAGGGCGGGAGACCTAGGAAGTTAGAGTAGGGATCCAACACCAACTGCTACTCCAACCATAGTCTTTATTCAGATTTATAAGGCTTTCTCAATTTCCAAGGCCTCCCTAAATTTACGAGATGAAAATGGTCAAAATTTGTAATGACCCTAGACTCTTTGATGCATCTGTGATGATTTTTCTTTTTTGCATGTTCTGGAAAAGTGGAGGAGCGAGACCTTCCATGCTTGATGTCAGCAGCGTGCTCCTAAATACTTTGATTTTTTTTATCGATCAGTTTCACCAATATATGGATTCCCACAGGAGCAAGGAATGATGTAAATACCTTTCCCATGTTTGGGGTCCATAAGGACCTTAACCGATCTTAGAGAGCTCCGAATAGTTCTAAGGGGCCTAAATGTCGAAGGAACCTTATGCTGATTTTAGGACCCTTGCAATCTTATTCGCTTGAATAAACGGAAGATGCACTTTAGAAACTGATCCTTGTGATCATTCTTATTCCTATGACCTCTTTCCACCTTAAGGATGTCTCTAAGACACTAGGACATGCTATATCCATTCTTATCATCTTTGAGGTGATTTTCATCAAAAACTTGTAATGCTCGAGTGGCTAAGGTACTGAGAGCACTGAGATTTTGAGCAGGGAAATAATGTGAACTCGCATGAAGATATTTCTCCGTGTGATTTTTCTTTTGAAACACCAGATGAGAGAAGGAATTGTCATCCTTTTTTGAAATAACAAGGTCGATAAAAGGAAGGCTGCCATCAACTTCACAGTCCATAGTGAACTTTATGGAATTAGGTTGGCTTTTATGTTGTTGGAAAAATGACTCCAACTTTTCTCTACCATGAGACCAGATGATGCAAGTGTCATGCAAAAACATTTTCCAAAGCTTGGGTTGGAATAGAGCTGATGACAAGGCCTTGGATTCAAAGTCCTCCATGAAAATACTAGCTACCATGGGGGAAAGGGGTGAATCCATCTAAACGCCATATGTTTGTGCTGAATGATTGTTAAACGAGTTAGGAAAATTATTTTTAAATCTAGCAGAGATGTCACAGATCTAACAAATGAAAAAGTGTGGGTACCAATTCAGCTGGGACAACACTTCCTTTTTTCTTTTTTTTTTCTATTGTGGTTCACGGCCTGCAACTGGCCGCTACATCCACAGGAACGGATCACGGCAGTTCCCCGAAGGGAACTGCTCGTCGGCTTTTTCTATGCTAAGCCTGGCCCCAAGGGCGTCGAGGAGATTTGACCCCATGACCTCCCAATTGGCAAGGTACTTAGCAACGGGAACTCGACCATTTGAGCTATCCCTTGGGGTTGGACAACACTTCCTTTTACATAGATATTACAACTTGATGAAAAGTATTTTCCTTCTAATAAAAGTTATCTTCATATAGTCCATAGGAGCACGTTATGTTATATGCATACAAGGCAATATCCAAACCTAAATTCTTTTATCTTCTACCATGCTAGCTAAAGCATCTATTTAACAACCTAAGAGACTATCATAATCCTTTTATAGAGCATGATAGAATTACAAGATCTAAATTTTTCACAATATTCCATATCTCTTAAATTCACAAAAATCATAAGACTACAATTCACAAAGTATTCAAATTCTTATAAAAAGAAAAAATGTGATAAAATGTTGTTTGCTACTGAAAATATAAAACAAATTATAGAACCAAAACAACCCTAAACCATATATGAAGGAATAGAAAATATAAAAACTTGTTGTGATACAAAGAATCATTGACAAATTACAACAACAACAAAAACACTATAAAACACTATTCATATATTTGTTAGAAGAAAACTCAAAAATTGATAATGACATACTCATATCAATACTTACTATCAATAAAGAATCTGATGTCTTGCAGTGACAATGACAGTAACTACAATTTAGCAATCTGAGACAAAAGGACAAAATGAAAAAAAAAAATATGCCTCCAAACGGTTAGGGAAATTATTCAGAAAATAAAGTTGTAAGGTGAGGGACATTGGACGTACCTTCCTCAATGAGCCATGTACTCGTGTTGAATTTATTTGTTTAAGAGGAGTTTTTTTTTACTTTTCATGTTGTTTTAAATATATGAACAAAATATTATTATTTTTATATCCTTAAAAACATTATATAAATAAAACAAAATTGTTTGTGTTCAAACATGAAAAGCCTTCATTGTTTACTTTCCTACTAAGGGATAAAGACTTTGGTGGGTAGTAACCATTACTAAGTTTGCAAATATACACTTTTACTCCTTCATGTTAAAACATTGAGGAAAACATAAATAATGGTAGGTCATAACTCTTGCTAGGCATATTTATTTCCATATTGTTCATATTGAATTTTTATGTAAAGACTTTCTTAAATTATGGTGGGCATTCTTTATTTATGTGAGTATGCACTATTTTCTAGGATTTCAATTTAGGTGATTTTCCGATGAAGGTTAGGAATGAAAAATCAGTGCACAATATTTAAAAATCACATCATAAATATTGCAACTACATCCAAAAATTATGGCAAAAAACTATGAGATCGTTATCCACATGGCTCAAAGGTTGCAATAGGGCCTTCAATGTTATGGTCCAAATGATTGAAAATAAAATTTTCAATAATATTGAAAAATAGATATTTGTTTTACAAAGTTAAACATTATAATTTGCACTAATCAATAGAAAAATTGATTGCTAGAATCCTACTTTAACAAAGACTAATAAATAAAAATATTTTATTATAAACATCTCACTTTAAACATATTACTATAAATTAATTTACTAAAAAAATAAACAAATAACCCATCATTTATCTTCATTAGTGATATAAATTACTATCAATGGCATTCTAACACGACAAAGGTTAATGAAAGGCTAACACAAAAAGAAGGAAGAAAACCGAAGCTTTCAAACACAAGCATAAATTCCACCTTTCTATTAAAAAAACAATCCTAAAAGGGTAAATGCCACACAAGTTCTTCAAATTTATTTGATTTTAGCAAGCAATGTTATTCGTTTTCAAAAGAGTTCATCATTTCTAAAGGGAACACGAAGAGAAACACTAATGTGAAGATGTTTGTATTTCATTTGGCTTATTGGGAAGGAACTTTCTTTATCAAAGGTCTTCGTCATTACTAAATATGATGACGAAAAATAGTGGCTCATGTTAAATTTGTCTATATTTCATGATAGTGGTGGAACATTCAACATTACACGTCAATATTCCCCTAAACATTGCTCATATATTGAAAGATATGTGTTAAATGGAAAAGCTCATCATAGACTAATGAAAAACCATGCGGTGGATATCATGAGAGGCATGTTATTATCTTTTTCAATTAGGAAAATATTATTTTTACTTGTTTTTTTATGATTTTTTCTAAATATATGAATATATGGTTAGTGCTTAAAAGTTTGTTGAGGTCTAATTGATTGAGAAATTATCTCTAACTAATTAGCTTCCTAAATTGGTGATAGACCCCGAATAGACCTGGGCCTTGCCCCCATAGGAGAGAAAGGGCATAGTAATATTCGTGTGTGATGGTGTGTTTTTGTTTTTCCATCATTTTTTTTAATCCTGTGTGCGATCGACAACATATTATTTTTAGCTTTAATCCATTTATCTTCCAACTTGAAATTCTAGTCAGTGGTGGTGGCTTTGCTTATGTCCTAAGACTTGTAGGTCAATCCTTTTCTTGTATCAAATATATTCTTTGTTGAGAAAGATTGAAGTTTATTAGTAAATATATATATACATGGTCCTTGAATAATGGTAGAAATACATATTTTCATCCAAAAGATAAAGAAGCTCTTAGTCACATTATAAATATTATGATAATTCCATTAACATGGTTTCCATACCTACTTCATTCAATGATTAACCATGAACTTTGAAATTTTGTGATATCCAATAAAATATTTAATATTCAATTCACTAAGATCACCATATTGACAAGTGATGCATAATAGCATAATTCCTGCCATTTGTGGATGCCATGCTTTTAGAGAAATTTCAAAGTGATATATGAAGTAGAAAAATTCATTTCTTACTAAGGGATAAGGACTTGCACAATTGTTTTGTGGGTAGTAACCACTACTAACTTTTCACATTTACACTTTTACTCTTACATGTTAACGCGTTGAAGAAAATATGAATAATCGTAGATAGTAACTACTAGTAGGTATATTTATTCGCAATAGTAACTCCTAAGTATATTTTTTTCTCTCTGCAAATACTAATTCTACTAACAGTAAAACAAAGTAAAAATACAAGAGGTCGAGGCCTTAGGAATCATCCTCCGAGGACACTCAGAGCAGCAGAAACTATCCCTTCTGAGGGAAGAACCAGATACAAGAGCATGAGAACAGATATTGCCACCAGGAAACATGGAGAGCAGGAGAGAACCATTTGTCAAGAGCATAGGACTAGAGCATAAGACCATTACATTACTCAAAATTCCAGAGACCTTTACAAAACTCAAAAAATCAGAGCAAATTGACTTTACTAAGCCACACAGAGAGAATTGAGTCCACACGTCTGAAGATATCAGACCTGAGCCGCGTCCAGAACCGCTTGAGAAATATTATTTTAATCATTCAAAAAGGAAAAAAAGCAGAAGGCCCAGATGGCCTTAGAATGCTTCGTGTTCATGCTGAGGTGTCTCCACCACCGGACATATGCTATCCTTCCATGCATCCCCATGTCAAGCATCTTCATCATTTGGGCACGTGTCAATGTCCATCTCCTCCTGAATCCTTGAGACAACAGTATCCGGAGGTTGAGAGGCACTAGGAGCCTCTCTCCTTTCAGGCCTCTCCCCCTGATCTTTCTCTAGAATTTCCCCTGCATTGTCCTGTTTTTATTGCTCTGACTGCTAATTCCTTGGTCAGCTTCTAGAGAGGGCTCGGACACCAGGCGCACGCGAATTGGGGGTGGAGCTTCTTCTTCAGAGAAGAGAATGGTGAAGTTGGCAGTAATAAATGGTCTATTCAAATTTCTATGGAAAGTGAAATGAGTTGTTTGGAACCCTTGATATGGAATTGGATTGTGAACAAAATCAACAGAGCTGGTAGCTGGCTGCTTTCCACGCCCTCTCTGACTTCCCCCAGAGTGACCCGCCTTGCTCTGGCGCACCATCCTGAGGGGGTTCCACAGAGGCCGAGAGCGGAGGGAAGAAACAAAATCTAAGAAACCAAAATCAGAGCCCAAAGACAGGTTACAAAGCACATGAAACCAATTAAGACACAGGCGGTCAGATTGTAATTGCAGGTAGAGCAACGTAGGAGAAGCGGCAGAGGAAATCGAAAGCCTACCCAAGCTTCCATAGACCAGACCGCAAACTAATCACCACACTTTCCCAAGCCAAAGATGAACCAGAAATGAAATACACAGAGGAAACTCACCTTTGTTTGCAAGGAAATGCCAGCCCTTGAGACCCACTTCTAGCTTTAACCGGAGACATAGAGGCAGAGCGGTAACAATGGTAATGAAATACCTGGATGCCATGGATAAAATAACCAACACCATACCTTGAACAGAATGAGCAGTAAATGCACAGAGCATGCCAAATCTTATGCGCTGCGTATGATCCTTCAGAACCCAAGCGAACCACCAAAACATCACTCCCATTAACCGACTTAGCCCCTAGATAATCACGCAGGTCTGCAACTGGCGGTACCTCGCTCCTCCACTTGTCCTTTGCATCATGATTACACATTGATTGCACCCGCATTCGGGTAACTCCTAGGTATATTTATTCTTGGTAGGTATTTTTATTTCCATTTTTCTTATTCATTTTTATGCAAAGACTTACATAAATTATGGTGGGTAATAAATGATGGTAAACATTGTATTTATTGTAGTATGATCTATTTTCAAGTTGTTTAATTTTATGTAGTTTCCCTATGAAGCTTATCAACGAAAAATCATTGAACAAATATTTAATTCATGGCGTCAGAAGGATGATATCAATCAATATTACCACGAGGGCCTCGATATGAGAAGGTAAATATAAAGATGGGAAAGTGTGATATGGTTAATCTGGAAATAGAAGGAGAAAGCTAGGATCATTCTGATCAATATTAGAAACCTTCTCCATGCTACAATTCAACAAAAGACATGAGCCACTATCTTTCATATTATTTCTCATGATTGGATAACAAGGTTGTGGGACATAAGTCAATGTCCTTATGGGCACTAAAATTGGAAAAAATATATTTAGGGTAAAATACTACCATTGTTCTATTGTAACATTTTACAAATGTTCATACAAATGTTTTTTTAACTAGATAGTTAATCCAATTTCCTCATTTATTTCAAGAATATATATCTCCCAAGGATGCTTATACTGACTTCATGGTTGTACATCTTAAGCTTTCATGAAAAATAAACTGCTTTCATGTTCTCGTATTATTAGCCTTGGTAGTTCTCTATTTTAAAAGAAATTTTGTTTCATCTAAGGCTTTCAATTTGGTCTTGTATTATTCTGTAAAAGGAATATTTCATTGGGTTTGAACCAACGTTGATACAAGTCAAGTGTAATACCAGTGTATATGCAAATAACTCAGTATCCATACTTGTTTATTAGACTCTCTAGTGCATAAAGAGAGAGATTCAAATTTTAATCCGCACCATGTAAACATAATGATTCAAATCCATTGTAATTATACTGTAACAATATTTAGTCTTTTAAAATCTAAGTATCCATCACGCCAACTCATTTGGAATGGAATATATTGAGATGGATAAAATTCTTGTAAATAGGCATGTCATTCATTTGGAACATAATATTTAATAGTTGTGTTCAGTTTTTGAATTCAAGTTTCTCTGACCCATAATATGTATGACGAGAAATCGTTTCGTCAAAATCACATAGGAGAAAATCTCTAGTGTGGTTCATCTTCAGGACAAGATGAGGAACCGGATCTAGGCATTGAAATAAATAGGTGTAGAGAAAAACTAACTAGTCATTAGATTATAACATCTAGTTTGACTCATCAACCATTATTAATATTA
>APFE031417321.1:36764-74042 GCA_000404065.3 Pinus taeda | reverse complement strand
TGTATCTCCATGCCCAAGATATGTTTTGCTGCTCCAAGATCCTTCATATCAAACGTCCTAGAGAGTTGAGCCTTTAACTTGTTGATCTCTTCCATGCTTTTGCTTGCAATAAGCATATCGTCAACATACAAAGCTAAGATAATGCATATGCCATTGAAACTTTTGAAGTATACACAATGATCATACTCACTTCTTACAAAGTTCTGGCTCACCATGAAGGAATCAAACTTCTTGTACCATTGTCTGGGAGATTGCCTCAGACCATACAATGATTTCCTGAGGTTGCAAACTAATCTTCTGCTGCGACCTCGTACAAAACCTTCTAGTTGTTCCATATATATCTCTTCGTTCAAATCACCATGTAGAAAAGCTGTTTTAAAATCTAATTGTTCTAAGTCAAGATTAAGCAACACAGTTAGTGCTAACACAATATGAATAGAAACAAGTTTTACAACTGGAGAAAAAATCTCATGAAAGTCTATACCTTCAACCTGAGAATACCCTTTTACTACCAGTCTCGCCTTATACCTTTCGATACTTCCATCAACTTTCAGTTTCAGCTTGAAGACCCATTTGCATCCAACAATACTTCTCCCTTCAGGAAGCTCTACAAGATCCCAGGTATTGTTTTTGGCTAAGGAGTCCATTTCTTCTTCCATAGCCACTTTCCATTTTTCACTATCTTTATCATCTACTACTTCCTGATAACAAGAAGGTTCCCCATCTTCAATAATCAAAGCAAAAGATGAAGCAGAATCTTCATACCTTTTTGGAATTTTCCTTTCCCTTGTAGACCTTCTTAGAGAAACTGGTTGCTGAACTGGTTCAGAAACTTGCACTGGTTCAGAAGCTTCAACAGCTTCCTTTGTGTCTTCAGCACCTTTTTCTCCAGAGGTTTCTCCTTCCTTCCGGCTGTCACCGAAAGGTCTAGCCTCCAACTAAACTCGTTGATTTTGTGACACCTGTTCCTGTTCAATTCTTTCAACAGTTGATTTTAAAAGAGAGGATTCATCAAATGTTACATCTCTACTAATGACTATTTTCCGCAATGTAGGATCCCACAACCTATATCCTTTCATTGCATAGTCGTACCCAACAAAGACATAACATTTTGACTTTGGATCTAGTTTTGACTGCTGATTTTTCAGAATGAGAGAATAAGCATCACAACCAAATATTCTCAAATGTGAATAGTCACAATACTGACCCGTCCAAACTTCTTCAGGAATTTTAGAGTCAATTGCTACTGAAGGTGATCTGTTAACTAAATAACAAGCAGTAGATACTGCCTCTGTCCACAACTCCTTTTGCAAGTTAGCATTACTAATCATGCTTCTGGCTCTTTCCATAAGATTCCGATTCATACGCTCAGCAACACCATTTTGCTGAGGAGTATAAACAATAGTTTTATGTCTAACAATTCCCTCATCCTTACAGTACTGTTCAAATTCACCTGAAGTGAACTCGCCACCATGGTCAGTTCTTAAGCATTTAATGTATTTGCCTGTTCTTTTCTCTACCATTATTTTAAATTTTTTAAAGACATTTAATACATCAACTTTCCTTTTTAGCATATAGATCCAAACTTTCCGGGAGTAAGCATCAATAAATGTTAAAAAATACAGTGCACCTCCATATGGCATAACAAGGGAAGGCCCCCATAGGTCAGAATGAATGTAGTGTAAAACATCTTTACTATTATGTTTACCAACTTTAAACCTCTGTTTACACTGTTTGCCATACACACAATGTTTACGGAAATCTAAATTCAAGGATTTCAGACTTGGAAGAGATTTACGCTTCATCAATATCTGAAGACCTTTCTCGCTCATATGACCCAATCGTTGATGCCATAGACGAGTGCCTGCTTCTTCCTTTTCTGACGCAACCGCTGCTTCACCGATTTGAGTACTTCCTTTCAACCTGTAAAGATTTCCGACCTTTTCAGCCTTCATAACCACAAGCGCTCCTTTGAAGACTTTCAAGATGCCATCCTAACCTGTAAACTTATATCCATATGAATCCAAAACTCCCAAAGAAATCAAATTTTTCTTTAAATCAGGTACATGTCTAACACTAGTTAATGTTCTAACTGTGTTATCATACATCTTAATCCTTATATCTCCCATCCCAACAGTCTGACATGACATATTGTTACTCATAAACACAAAACTACCGTTTACATTTTCATATGAGGTAAACTAGTTTCTATGTGGGCACATGTGATGCGAAGCACCAGAATCTAACAGCCAGCTATCTACAACCTGAGAGATATTACATTCAAGTGAAGTTTCATCTATTATACACAATTCTTCAGTAGATAAAACTTCATCAATCATACCTGAATCGACCTGATTTGCTTCGTTCTTTAGGTTTTCGGATTCCTTTCGTTTCCAACAGTCCTTCTTCAAGTGTCCAACTTTATTGCAGTTCCAACATTTCACCTTACACTTCCTTCCTTTCGATTTCGATCTGGAAGTTTCCCTTGATTTTTCTCCTCTTTCCTTTGAGCGTCCTATAGCGACCATGGCTTCTGATGCAGCTGTTTCAGTGTTGGATTTCCTTCGTACTTCTTCAGACAGAAGCGCTCCAACGACTGATTCAAACTTCAAAGAATCAGTAAAGCTGAAACTGATTGAAGTTACGAAGTGATCCCATGATTCAGGCAGAGAAAACAGCAAGGTTATGGCTTTATCTTCTTCCTGTATTTTGACTTCCATATCTGTTAATTGACATATTAGTGTATTAAAAACATACAAATGTTCTGCAACGTTTGAACCTTCTTTCATTCTAAGACTATATAACTGTCTCTTCAGATAAATTCTGTTTGTCAATGATTTTGTCATATAGAGGTTTTCAAGTTTTTCCCACAATCCTGACGTCGTAGTCTCTTCAATAATGTTGAAGAGAACTTCATCCGCTAGACATAGCTGGATGGTACTAAGAGCTCGGGCATCCAAGTCCTCCCAGTCTGAAGTGGTCATGGTATCAAGCTTTTTAGTCGCCCCATCCAATGCCTTGTGCAACCCTTGTTGCACAAGCAGATCCTTAACCTTCAATTTCCAAAGAGCAAAATTGCTCTTTCCGGTGAATTTCTCCAACTCGAATTTCACATTCGACATCTTGGCCATTTATCCTTTCCTTGGGTTTTAGAATTTCTAGGGTTTTATATTCCTTTAAAAAACAAACTCCTTATTTCTCCAACTAAATAAAAACCCTGAAAAATTTATGTTCTTGTTTCTTTCCTTAAAAAATAAACCTGTCTTCTTTTCCTAAAACCCTGAAAAAATTTCTGTTCTTTTCTCTTCAACAATAAAACAAAACTGTCTTCGTTTCTTGACTGCCTTCTGGAAATAAATTTCTGAGGCAAAACAGCTTTAAAATTTTCTGAGACATAAATTAAAAAAAAATACCCGAATTCTGGCAGCCACAATCACGCACCATCACACGCTAGCTTTCTGGGCAACCTGGTCTTTACTGGACAGCACAATCACGCAGACAATTCGAAAAATAGCCGTACGCACAGCCAGATTTCACAGCGATTCGCCTCAGCAGCAAGGTCTTCCTTCGAACAGGTTCTGGCAGCCACAATCATGCACCATCACACGCAGGATTTCACGTTCCGCTCCTTCACCTCACAAGCAGGCTTTCACGCTCTAATTCTGAACAACTCAGGCTCCTTCACAGGCCACGCACAACAAACTTCAAGCCGCAGCACCTTCAGCAGGCTCACGCAGGCTCCTTCACCTCACAGCCAATCACGCAGGCTCTGATACCACTTATTGAAAACCGAGACAGATAAATAGATAAATAACAGATAAAGAAATAGTTAACAGAACGCCAAGATATGGAAATACCGAATTTAGGATTGAATGAATAAATATGATGATCCACTCTAATCTGATTCATGTGTTATTACATTATTTATATCCTATCTAACATTACATAACTGAATATATCCTCTATCGTTACATAACTGGACGGAACCACCTAACTACAATACAATTAAACAGCTAAAGACCTAACTAAATTCGTTGTCAAAACTAACAGTTAACAGTGACCGAAATGGTGTAGCGTGAGTTTGTTCCACAACCTGCCAATGATTACAACCAATTGCACCTGGTGGATACAAGATTAACCAAGTCCACGACCCCTTTGGTATCCTTGACCATAGCATGTTGTTAGATGGGTGTGTTACAAGGAAGTCTCGTCCTACTTCTGGTTTGCGCGGAAAAAACATGGTGTGTTTTGACCGAGATTTGAACCAAAGACGATTGCGATCTATGTACTAAGTGAAGGCCGAAACAAATCACTGTGCATTGAGTTATACGAAAGGCATGTGTCTTGATAGTGCCGCACGGAGCACATAGCAATGTTATTTATCATTTTTGTTGGGAATCCGATCCATTTATTCATGGTCTCTACAACATAATCAATTTCATATGAGCGAAATTTGAATGTATTCATTACAGCAGAAGAGACTAGATTAGTTGTTATATGCTGTGGATATTGCGGAAGCTTCATTTCGAGAGGGTAAAACTTTAATATGGATGGTTTTCGAGTTAGTTTGGAAGTTGGGGTCCAGGGAAGGATTTTTAAAGTGGTTTTCTATTTAGGTTATGTGACAAACTTGAGATGTTGTTTAGTAATTGAATTCAGGAGATCCATGATTTGGGAGTTTGAGAATGAAACTCATGAATCAAAGCTACTAACTACACCTTTACGAGGGATAAGAGACAACTTGATGGAGGTAGTAGCCTACAAGATTTGAAATTGATAATGATGGAGAGTTATAATGACAAAACCATATATGGGAAGGGTTGCGCATGGATGCATTCCCATGGATGCTTGTTCCTTTATATGGACATAGACATATTTTTCTTTATGTTTATAAACACCGGTACCACAACTAGACTTTGTTGATTGAGATTGAGACAAGTAGTCATTAAGGGCGGAACTTGAAAAATATAATTCCTACGTGTCTCTGTTATGATTATTTCCAAGCATAGTAATGTGTTCCTAGTATTTAGGAATTTCTTGACGCATGGTTTGTTGAGATATTCTGTCCAACTAGTTAGCTTCCTAGGTTGGTGTGTGGTTTAGATATTCACTCAACCAAGATATTGTATGTCCAAGATAGATTAGATATCTCGAGACATAACTTCTTGTATTTACACTGTATTATTTTGGTATGAATAGAACAGTGTTTGTGTGGCTTATGAAAATAACTATACAGGCATTTGAGAGAAAAATGAAGAGCTTGAGAGTGAAATTCAAAACCCAAGCTTATCAAGTGCAGGAATATCATTAAAAATAATATGGAAATTATAGAATGATGAAAGTATAAATTTATTGGAGAAATTATAAAAAAATGGTAATAAAAAATAATAATATTATTTTTGTTGAGTTAGAAGGAAATTGTAATCATGGTTTCTATGTGAAATTTATATTAATATTTCTTTAAAAAATTATTTTAAAAGTTGAAATTATTTTAATAATGGATTAAGATTTTATTTTTCTAGGATTTACAACAATAAGTTAATATTTCAAGATTAAACACATTCCATAAGAGTGAAAGCCTATCCTCTTATAAATCCTTTTATGAATCTAGGAAAACTCTATTTTCCTATAAATAATTAACAGATATTATTTTAGTGATAATTTTTTTTATTGTTTGTTTATAAATGAGTTAGGAAAGATATTACTATATTAAAAAAATACATGAAATATTGGCAGGCAGTTTGGTCTCTTTTGGTTACATATAACTTTGTTAATGGGTAGGTTGGTAGTCCAACAAAGACGACAATTGCAATTTTCATGTAGTTTGATCATGCTTTTTATCTAGAAAGACCATTTGGATTGCTTAATATTTTATCAAAACCCAGGAAAGCAACTTTTCATGGGTAATGGATGCTTACCACTTATCATAATGATGAGAAAAATCTTTATTTTTTTTTATATTCTATTTCTCTTACACACATTTCATTAACTCTATAGTTATTATAAAGGAAGATATATCATTTTTTTAATATAGAAAAAATAATTTGTTTTTTTTTTTTACGAAATTGAAGAGGTTTATAATTATATGATTGTTAAACATTACTTATAATTAAAAAAAACTTAATATCAATATCATACTACATATTTATTTAACTTAACATAAATAATCTTTTTAATAGTTTTTTATCTAACATTAAGGCTCACGTGGGTCTTGACCCAATCTACTTCAAGAAGAAAAGAGATTTTATCTTTAAGCTAAATTGAACAAAATTGTTAGTAAAAAACACATCCTTTAATAAGTTTTTCGAAAGAATTTATATTTATAATAGTCTAATTTTTAAAGTTTTAGTCATTTTCTATTAACTTTTTAGTTGATTTTACTTAAAATTCAATAAGATTTTGTTAAAACTACAAATATGAGTTGTATAGTCTCCACAATTTTAATATTATATAAAGATTTTTTAGAACACTAAATTTATTTATACATTTTAAAGAACATTTTGAATAATAATCCACTTCCCACTTCAATTACAATTATTATATTTAATCTTTAATGATGATGAACTTCATAAGTTGTACGTACACGTAGATATAGATATGGATTTGGAGGAGTGGTTGGATATATAGTAGAAGTGGTACTCCCTCCCTAGTAATGCACTAAGTAGGCCAATCTCTTAATTAATCAATGTTTGCACTGGTTATGTAAGTCACTGATTTAGAGAAAGCAAAAGAGAGAAACCTACCTTGTTAAGCCAATTGCAAGACTCCCATGCATGCACACTCGCGCGCACACGCACACACATATATATTTCATATATTAATTAAAATTGAAATAATTTCTTTAATTAATTAACATCTCAAGATTAAAACTTATATTCTAAGAGTAAAGTCTATCTTCTTATGAATTAAGTAAAACTCTATTTTCTTATAAACTACCAACGATTAATTTAGCAACAAATCTTTTTTGTAAGCTTCATAAATATGTTTATATTATTAAAAAATTCATTACTGACAACTTTCGTTTTTTTTTTGTAAGCTTCATGTATATATATATATATATATATATATATAGAAAAACTAATGTTACATTGATAGTTTTGTATATCACAAAAAATCTATGGGAATCCGTATTCCAGTAGTGTGGACAAGACATATTCTCGTATTCCCATATTGATAAAAAACATACAAAAAGTTACTAAAGATCAAGCTACTTAGATAAGGCAACACCCATAAGTAAATACATGTAGAAACGTGTTCAGGGAAATCAAATGAAGCCAATGTTCACATATAGCCTACTAAGACATCTTGAAATCAATACAAGCATAGGAAATCTAGGCATAACATTTAAAAAAATTAAGATTTGAGTGCCATGAGAGATTATTAATCTAATATGATAATTCAAGAGACCAAATTGGAGTTTTCTTGAGGTGGATCCTCTGCTAGAGCATTGATAATAACTAGTGTTTAAGGCTGCAAATATAATCCAAAGTTGGAATTAGATAACATGTAACACTCTACCCATGTTAATCTCGCCATGATATCATGTAGATTATATCTAATGTCCGAAAGGATTTGTTTAATCTTCTTTTGTCTTGATCACTGATAATTTCAGACTTGATTTTTATGGATGAGCATGTGAGACAAGGTTTCTAGTTGATGGTGTGCATCCATTGAGTGAAGAAGATGAAGGTTCCTTTTTCGAAATTTGTTTGGATTCAAAGTCCGCCTGAAGGTGTTGCCACTGATTTTAGGGTAAAAAAAGTATGTATGATCCCCAAATTCATTAGATTCTAAATGAAGGATCTCTTTCCTTACTTCATGGGGGATGAAATTGAAATGATAATCCATGGAGTACCAACCAAGGAGACACTGATGATGACAGGAGGATGCGCCTATGACGCCACCCCAACGACTAGGTAAATGTTGTGTGGGATCTATACAATAGTAGGGACAACGTGTATAAACATGTGTAGGTAGGTTGACCAGAAGACTATGGTGATGGAAAAGCATTCTTAGAAGAGTGTGGAGACTAAACGAAATGATGGCATCATCAACCATAGAGAGGAACAATGACCCAAAATGACTTGCTATGTAGGCTTCCCTTTCACACCAAATTTGCATAAGAGAATGATGGATTGGAATTAGGAAACACATATTAGTGAACACTCGACTCGTGATACTATGAAAACCATATTGAAATTGTGCTTGAGTACCAGACGTTACATGCCAATACAAGGCAACTGAATGATATACCTGCAGAGTCAACAACTTGGGAGGATGCACTGGGTAACATAGCAACTAGCTGGAAGTAGGGATGTGTCATTGTGTTATGGAGAAATAGAAAAAATAACATGGGCACATGAAATAACCAAATGGGTTACCAAGGTAAAACAATACATAATAGCTAGTTAATTGACAACAATAAATGAATCGTAAAGGTTGGGAATATATAGGTAGACCTTCGCATAAGTCCTTGAGTGCCAATGTTGGTAACCATGAGCCTAGGGAGAGTGGGAAATCATTTATGGTCCTGCTAACAATACTAAAAAAATTCCACCCTAGGAGGAGGTCCATATATCTAAAAAGGAAAATCAATAAGAGGGTATCAAACTGCCAGGATAAAAGACCTTATCGAGCGAAAACCAAAGAACGACAATGTGCGTCATGGCACGCATGTTAACAACCAAATTAAAGCCCAATTCTTGTGAACTCTTCCTTGAGATGAATCCATGATCAGTTGCAATGGGAGGAAGCTACAAACAAGGGGAGTTTCAGACTAAGATCCCGCTCCCACCACCTTCCCACATTTACATTGATTTGAAGATGGTGGCTGCATTTCATCCTAAAGGTGGTGTGGAGACCACATGAGGATGAGCTCATGATAGGTGGATCGATTGGCTGTCATCCCCATGTGCACCTTCCTTTTCACCACTGATATTTCATTCATGTTAATCATGGCAACTAGAACACTGTTTTAACCTTAATATCACCCCATCAGGGATGCTTCGCTCTGCTTTTGACTAATGTGCTAGAGGAAACATTAGATTTCATGAATGTCCTCAATGGGAGACACATTCGACCATGATTCATCGAACGCTAGGAATTGAGAGAAGATGCTCAAATTAGTTAATATATCTTCCACCTGATTACCTTATGATAGTGTGTGGTGTGGAAGAATATATTGAAACGAAGGACACAACTTTTTAATACTCATAATCACCTAATCCAGTTGCAAACTCTGTCTTAACTTGTCCTCTAGCTAGCCATGTAAAAAAAATTGTAGACAATGTATGGAAATTTGAGAGTCATCATGCATCTATAGTAGCCTATACACTTCTTGTTGGAAATAATACTAAGACGGTGGGGGGGTGAATCAATATTAGCAATTTAACAATTTTACATTTCCATAAGCAAATTTATATACGCTACTTCTATTAATGCAACTTGCGTGTATACGCAATTGTGTTTAGAGGAACCAACGTATATCTTGCAAACTTATAATTTGGTTAGTTGATCCTTAATCTGTGTATGAGAATCATATAAATAGTAACCAGGTGCAACAAACAGAACAATCAATCACACATGAAAACAAGATATAAGGTGGAAACCCAATGTGGGTGAAAACCACCTGCTACAATCGTCTCTCTCTTTCTTTAATAAGAAACTTCTTTTTACAAATTTTGTACTAGTGTAGTCTTATACTTGGATACAAGCTTCTGCCTACAGAAGCCTACAACCTTCTTTCATTCTCCAGCTACTCCTGGAAGGGAGCTACAACCCCCTAGCTCTTGTACTAGTTGATGTGTTTACTAGTACGTAGGTGCTGACCTACAGAAAGATACAACCTTCTCTTTTCTTCCAGGGACCACATATTCATAAATTTTTAGACTGGATCCATCAATAAAATCAATCAAACATCAAATATATCTGCATCAATCAATCTCCTTTGCACCAACCAAAACTGAACCAAACAATCACTTTTATGAATGCTGTAACTAGAACACAGTAACATTAACCAAAACCCAATGCAGAACCTACAACACTACAACAATAAACAGAAGTAGCTAAAACATATTTTATGAGGTGTATGCTACTTCAATGTGTCAAACCTGTGTGCATACACACTTTTCTCAAGGTGGACCTATGTATACACAGTTTTGAAATACCGAACCAACATTTATACATGCCTTTGCTATACTTAACCTACGTACAGATCTATAAAAGATGATTTTAACCTTTACGACTATTCAAACATCAGTTATACCCAGATCATTAGGTTTATAGATTACAACATCCGGCAATTATTCAGCTAAAAGATCAAAACCACACAATGATACTTCTCTTCAAGCCTTAAGATCTTGACCCATCAATAGAACTTATCTTTCTTTAAGCGCTCAGGTTCCTCCTTGATTCAGATCCAGCTATGCACCATAACCCAATGACCAGTATTCTAGATCTTTCTCTTCATTAGATATACAATTCTTGAGTGCCTTTGCCTAATGATCTCCTCCTCCTTTTATAGTATTAGGCCTTAGTCAATACCATGGTCCAAAACCACTTAGAAACAATACCTTGGACCAATTACCTAGGGTCAACACTTCGGACAAGATACCTTGGACCAATACCATGGGTCAAAATTCCATGGTCCAAATACCATAGACCAAACCCAAATTCTCCAACATGTACACGTGTCAGGTCCCTATAATACTAATGATGCCCCCATTACTATTGTAGTTGTATCCATTATTAATATTAGTGTGCCCCTATTGTACCCATATTGTTATTACTGTGCCCCATAGAATCCCTCTATTGTTATTTTTGTGCCTTTATATTATTATTGTTAGGTCGGCTCGCTTATATTGTGACTCGTTAGACTCCTATATATAGAAAGGAGGCGTTGTTATGTCAAATCTCCCACAGTGACCTGATTATATACTAGTTTAGTAGAGTGAACTTGTACGGCCTGCCACGTATCCCTGTTTCGACCTTTGGCTCTGAAAGCTATATACAAGAAACTATAGTCCATCCTCTTTCTCTACCTTCTTACAAAATTTTAATCTGATGCTCAGAAAGAAATTTATGATGATTTTCCCAAGATCACCTGTTTGGAATGTAATTGGGGAGTATGCAAAAAGACCAACTTCCCCATATCATATCTCTGCAAATATACTGTGAAAAACTCTAAAATTTGGAACTGAGGTTCAATGTGATTTCATCTCAAATGGGTTTTTTTTTAGCTTCTGAAACATCACAGAAAAAAAGATATAGTGAAAATGCCACGATGACCTATTTGGAGCAGTGAAACCCTAGAATCCAAAGCTCTGATACCAAATGTTATGAAACCAGATCACAAAAATATAGACAAGATAGTTGAACACCTTAGAATTCAGCCTCTTCAAGGGGGCAAGCTCCTTTACATTACACAAATCAACAATTCTTCCCTCATACACATGACAAGACCTTCTCTCTCTATATAGGAGTCTAAGGAGTCATAATATAATTAGAGCCGACATAACAATAATAATGTAAAGGCACAATAATAACAATAGTGGGCTTCTATGGGGAACAATAGTAACAATATGGGGACTACATGGGTACAACAATATAATAATGGGGTTGTAATAATAACAATAAAGGGTTACACTAGTAGTATAGGGGCCTAACAGTATTATCTTGATGAGGAGGTACAAACAACAAATGGCAGTTGAAAACAACAAATTCAGAGGCAAAAGCACTTACCAACAATAGAGCCTTTGCAACCAGAGAGGATTTTAGACAAAATAATAATTAATAAGGCTAGGGATAAGGAATAATACAAGTATTTGGTTAAGTGGAAGGATCATCCAGTATTTGAAATAACCTGGGTGACTGCTACATTATTACAAAAAAATGGCAAAATTGTTGAAGACCTCATGGGAAGGAGCACATGAATTTTTTGTTCCTTAGGAGCATGATGCAAGGGCATCTGTAAATCCAATTAACTGTGAGGTCAAAATCATTTACCAAAGCATTTAGTTCCTCAATGTATGGATTCTTATGATATAATTTGTTTTTGATTTTCATGTAATTCATTGAATCTAGCTAATTATTGCAAAAATTTTATTATACCAAGAATGGCCCATCCAATCTAGTCTCTGTAGATATGGACATGCGCCATGTATTCATATAAATTATTGGATAATAATATAAGAAAAGAGTGTGGAGTTTGGTGTGATTTCATGATAAAATATTGTAATTGTTGCTTCTGCAATTATTTATCTTTATTTGAATTGATCGTGCACACACATATATATTATTGATGTTGTAGGGGTGTGTGTTACGCTCGAACCTTGATTGAAATTCCCATATAGAGACGTAGGCATCATACTTACATAGTAGCCTTCGTAGGATCCAAAATTAAGAGCCTTAGCAAAGCTGAGGTCGAGGTGTGTAGGTTGAGGGAAACTCGGGAAATTACTTAGTTATTTTAAAAGTTTCTATGAGAGTCCATCTATTGACATGTGCTGAGTAGACAAGTTGAAGGTATGTGAAAAGAATATGTTACGAGATAGATTCCCCAAGGTTTTTTCCACAGGTAATCAAAGAGGTAACATGCGAAGGAATGAATAGAATGATTGGGCACCGTGTTCACGTGTGATGTTGGTGAGTGTGGAACGTGCTAGGAAAGTGGACTAGCATACTAGATAGAAATATTGAACAATGGCTAGAGGAATCGCTAACTCCTCCACGAGGTAAAAGGGTGTGTGCACATTTTAATATAGCTGAGGACAACAAATTACATGAGATGGGGGAAAATAATAAACAGAAAGAATTTCCTATCCCTCGGAGTTTGTCTCCTCGAATTTTTTCAATGTGCTTACTTAAGGAAATTTTCGGGGACCTAGGTATCAAGGTTTAGTTGTATTACATGGAGCGAGAGGAAAGTCTTAAGCACCAATAGCTATGGAGCAGGCTTTCTCTTGTGGGTTAAGGCACTTGGTCTTGGTGGTTATTTTAAAAGGTTTGAACTCATTGGCTTTATTAAATTTAAGCCCTCTTCCTTTTAATTACTTACAATATTGTTGACTCCAGTAGCTATATATGAATAGATCTCAGCTCTGGCAGTTTTGGATTTGAACTTGTGGCTTAAAGGGTTAAAGATTGCCGAAATAGAAATATAAAAGTTAAGAATTGCATCATTCAAGATCCAAACTTATTTGGTAAGACTAAGAGTTTATTCTGTTATGAATCGCCAAAATCTATTCTCTTATGGATCATTAGCAAACAATATAGAACATCAATTGGTAATGTAGTGATCACTCTCCTTACTGTTTGGTTGATAATTGAGTTATGAAACACATTATTACCTTAAAAAAAGTAGAAAAGGAGAATTTTGTTAGTTGAATTCAATTTCATTTAGTTATAATCATTAGTGGGTATGCTGGCACTTAGATTGCTCCATTTCCTACTAGCTTTGTTTTTCTAGCAAATCAAAGTTTCATGTATTTTAAATTTTTTTCAAAAACGAAAGATTTGAATTGTCTTAAAGTTGATCAAAACTCCTAAGAGAAAAGTTCCATGGATAATGTCCCTATTACAAAAGGTCTAATGTCTAATTTTGGGATTGTCCCTATTGGATTTGGAGCCAAATTTTTGAAGAAAACTAGGGTATATGACTACCTTGTATCACATGCTAAGGCTTGTGATAATTACTAAAGAAATTGTGTAATTCATTTTGTATTCAACATAGAGTTGACACATTAACTAACTAACTAACTAACTAACTAACTATATATAAGTAAAGTTAATAAAGTATAATATAGTATGTAATAATATCATTTACATAGGATTTGAAGCAAATCAATTTAGTCAAATACATATTTATTTAACTTTTTCTTGAGAAGAGAAACTTGTAATTTTATTCCGAAGAGAGGAGAAAAGTTACATTTTTCACATGATCAATAACATTCTAGAAATAATGTCTCACAGTTAATTAGAAAATACAAGAACTAGGCCCCTTGCCACAAAAGATGACATATAATGGGCCAGAAAATCCTAACAAATGTAATCTCATAAGATAGTGCACAAGCAGCCTTGCTAGCTCATGAGAATTAGCTAATATCTCTTTTTTTTAATCTTTACATTAAATTTTTTTGTTTGTTTATCAAGTTGTTTGTGTTCCTCCAAGCTTGACAAGTGGCTTGAGAAACCGTGACACAGGGGCATCTAAGCCATCAAAGTCATCGGGGGACCACACCCAACCTGAGCCAAAGCAACCCTAAGCTAACTAGATTTTAGCATGTCTCCTCCCCATAGCACGGGCACAACAACCATGTGAGGTTTGATTTTGGGTTGCCTTGCTAAAGAGACCCATCCTCAACTGGTTGTGCTATTAAGACTTGACATATATTTATATTAACTTGAACAAAATGGTTAACAAAAAATAAAAACTTTTATGTCAAAATCTCAATAAATATATATTGATGCCATTTAATGGTTTTCTAGATAATAAATAAAATGATTAAGTTTTTAAAAAAGCATTATGTTTATAGTAATCTAACTCTTTTATTTTAATTTTTTCATAATTTTCAATTATTTTTGTTTGAAATTCAATAAAATTTTGTTGAAATGAGTTATATAGGTTACATAATTCAAGTTCAAAAAATACAACATCAAAAATCTATTACAGGTAAAATACATTTTAGAAAACAAAACTCAAAATATTACCAAAATTTATAAATCCAAATCATAAAATAGTTGAACATGTTTTAATACTCCTTTTACTCATCCTTTCAAGTTGAGGAAGTTCCTTTCATATTAGTTTTATTGTTTCTCATTGCCAGAGAAACACAAACACTGATATCATGTAATGGTTCAATGACATATGGGGAAAGTTGAAAGACCATCTTGGGGTGCCTTATTTGTCTGCATGGCCCTTTCATGATGTTAAAGTTTCTAGAGTGAAACCTCTGAATGCAACAATGTAGCCTGTCTTTTGTCTTGTATGATAAAAATATAAATATGGTGTCTGTAGCTGAATGGTGGAGATGTTTCCATCGTGCCCAGCATGCTGGACAACTTTCATGTATATATTATGCTGTTACATAATGCCATCATTTCCCATCAAAAATTTATCACTTCACTCAAAATTGCCTCTCAGCATCAAGTCATCCATAAGTTCGATTAAATTAATAAGATAATAATAATCACACGCATTAAGATCCCCATAATCAACCAGTCCATCCAAAAATAATTATTAGATTCGTTGACAGTTCAAAAAAAGTTTGGCAAAAGCTTGTCGGAACGCTAAATCTATTTGGACTTCTGGTCTGAATTCTGGTGGGAAAATCAGGACCACATTCTCAAAGCTTTTAATATTCCAATTCGTACTCATATTCCTCTCAATTTATTTTCGTTTTTTTCATGATCAGCCACCGCATGATAATCAGATTCCCGGGAATCTTGGAGCATTGAGTTTCTATATAAATCAAGTCCCTGCTTCAAATTTTTTAATTCTCAGTGGGTATGAAAAATTGTAGTCGCCAAAATTTCCCTCATGCCATGGCCGCTATGAGAGCAGTCCATGTTGTGTTCGACCTGCTCCTGCTGATGGCCTCAAACGGTATGGCTTTTTTGCCACATAGTTTTTATATGAGGACTTCGAAATTTGGTGTAGGACTATTACAGTAAAGTTGGTAGATTTTTGTCCTTTCTATTATTTCTTTGAACGGATTACAAAATCACATTGTTCACGTACAGTGATGTGCGGTTTGACGGTAAGTTCTTCTGGGCCAAGCCCAGGAGACCGAGGTTCAAATCTCACGGAGTACTGTGACCTGTTATGGTGGCGGCTAGAGGGGCGGACTCCCCAAACTGTCTGAGTCTGCTCTTGCTAAAATTATAGGATCTTAGTATACACGACTTACAGGTGGAGGTGGTTGGATATATTCTTGGTGTTTTAGGCCAAATATGAGGTTTGATCCTGGGTCTCCCCTGGATTAGGCTTGATAGTTACCGTTTCACCATATAGTTAAAAAAAACAAAATCACATTGTTCACATGTTTTGTGAAGAATCATTTGCGAAAAGACAAGCAACATTGTGTATATTGTCCCGATGATGAAGAAGACTGCACTAAAAGCTGCGTAAAGAAAGAGAACACGAACGATGGTAAGTGCCACTGCAATTTGGCAGACTAAATCAGAACGCAGATGCTTATTATCAGTATGCTTCTGATGGTTATGGTAATAGTCTCCTAAGCAAAATAAATCAGTCTAAGCCTAGTTGAATGGAGGGAATGTCTTTGTGATCCCCTTCTCTTAAGTTCTAATCCCTCTCTTTTGAATTTACCATATATAGTTCTGTTGTAAATAATGCTTTTGGATATTTGGTATACAATCAAGTGTTTATATATATATAAATCCTATTCTATTTACATATACGGAGAAGAAAAGCTAATTTAATGGATTTTTTTCTCATAAATGAAATTGAGATTAACCCTTCACATATTAATTATTAAATTGATTATATAATATTTTTATTTTGCGTTAAATTATTATGTTATGTATAGTTCAAGTAAAGTTATTAAAGAAACATTACGTTATGTAACATGTAAGTAAGTTAAGTTATACATGTAGATTTAATTGTTAAGAAAAAAAGAGTATGTACTTTTTCCTCAGAACTTACACTTCAAAATTCAAAGAATTTTTGCTATGCAACATTTGTTGCAATATTAATATTTACGATTTTGGATAGAATTTAGTTGATGGGAATGCTCCGGTTACTCGAGTTGTTAATAGACAGATCATTCATCGGTCAGTATTGAGCCCTAACTCTTTACCCATGGGCTATGGAAGTGATTGCAATTCTCAGAGATTGTTACATCTCTCAGAGTTATCTATTGACACAATTGCATGCCACTTTCTTCTAGCTAGCAAGTCTACATTAAATTATTGGCTAGTCTCCTTTCAATAACACGATCACCACGTTGGAAAGACAGAGGAGACAAAACACAAATTCATAGAAAACACATGAGCTGCGACTCTTCTATTGATTACACAAAACTTTATTATTACAATGAACCTAGTGAAGGGTATTTAAACCTTTTCAACTAGTGACTCGCCTAAAATATCTTGACATGCAACCACACACTAAAAGTCGTCTATCACTTTACTCTACTTGACTGAACGATCAACACTCTGTTGATTGATTCTCTAATTTTAGTTAACTCCTCATGCGGGAGTAATTACAATTTCTAACACTCCCCCTTCATTATGATCGTATGACTCAACATAACTCAAACATGACTCAACTTGACTCAATTACGCCTGCTAGGCTTACAATAAAAATTGACTTAGTCATAACTCAAACATGCCTGTTGGTCTATGTCTCAGCTAGGCTTACAACGACTCAAGACTTTCACAAATTTCTAGATTCTTTTCCTCTTATTCCAAATTTTAAATCCTCGAAATTGTTTCATTCTATGTTGCAAGTTCTTGTTGTAGGCTACATATTTTTTTACTTGTTGTTGCTACAATTTTCATTCGACTTTTCTTGAACTTGTGCTAAAACACAATTTTATCTTGTCTATACACCTTCCTCTTCAAATATTCGTTCAACCATGGAATTTTGTCATAACATTGCATCTTCAAACTCTCTTCTTTGCTCTTCTTCTCCCGCTTCATATTGCCGACTTTCTTTCTGCCATATTTCTTGATAGCAAAATCTAATATCTTCTTGACTCCATTGTTGAAAAATGGTTTCAATGCATTCATCTTTGTCTTTAGAAACATCCATATCATTCTTTTACCTTTCATCATCAGGCACTGTTGTTTATTTCCTGTAATCTACACACTCAAGATCAGTATTCACAATTTCATTCAATTCTTTTATTCCAACTGCTGCTTTAAGACTTGTTTCAATTTGTTCTATTGGTTTCTGAATCTATTCTTCAATGAGCTTCAAATCTGCATCAAAATTATTAACAACCTTGGTTTCAAATTCTGCTCCCATGCTATTCTAAACACCTTCATATTAAAAAACAATGTTAAAAGCATATTTATTATGCTCTTCAATGAGGGCATCATGCTGTACATTTTCCTTCTTTTGAACTTCACTAAAAATATCTTCCACTATTATTTGGTCAATGGATATATCGTTGAAAACTCTTCAGACACTTTATCCTGTTCTTGATCATTAGTTGTTGCTAGATGACATATTTCTTCATGAGCAATTCCAACTGCTTCATATATTGTTGCTATAAGATTAGATGACCTCATCAAAATTTAGAGGGAAAAAAAGAAAAAACTATTTATTTTTTTATTTTATTTACTTTTTATTTTTTTATTTTTATATTTATTATTATTTTTTTTTTTCAGCTCGTATTTTCAACTTATTCTCTGGCATTACTCAAATTTCAAGTGGAAACATTCATTGGATGAATAATTTAATTCCTCATCCATGGAGTACCCATATTGCATACTTTTGATGGACCTTGCTACACGAAAATTTAAAAATACATGAAAAACGTGATTGCAATCATGTTTTATCATGTATTTATCATTTTTTATGTAGCGGGGTCCATTGAAAGTATGCAACATGGGTACTCTTTCGATGAGGAATTAAATTTTGCATCCAACAAGTACTTCTGCTCGAAATTTGAGTAAAACCTTAAGGATATAAGTTGAAAATACGAATTGAAATAGTAGTTTTATTATTTTACTATTTTTAATCTTTTTACTTTTTTACTCCAAAAATGGTGAATCATCCCCCATGGTTGACATCATCATCTTGAATCCTATTTCTTCTTATAAAGTTTATTTTGGTTGTACATGTTTCTTAGGAGGCCCATTTTAGACGTCAAAAATCCCCTAATGTGAACCTTCCCAAACATGGCAACAATCTCTACCTCTTCATTTCGATTCCTTTTCTTAGTCTTCTTCAGTCGCGCTTCGCGACCCATGACTGTTGTCATTCCTTTTCTTATAGCTACGTTGCTAATTGCATTAGACTGTCTTCCATATCGCCCCCCCAAAAAAATATAATTTTCAATATGCACCCCCATAAGGCACAATATTCACTTAAAACACTGTCATGCTTGACAGAAAATCGAGTAATTTTGTACATCGACATACTTCAGAAAGCCCTAAATTTTCTTTTCAAATAAAACTCTTTTCCCTTTTTTTTTCTCTGGAGAAAACCTTCTTCATAAATCTCTCCCCAAAAAACCTTTAAAAAACAACCCTTTTTAAAAACCCTTTTGAAAAATATTTTAATGCACCCTTTAGAATCTTTTCACAAGTCCTTTTAATAAATCCTTTTATCAAATTTTTACAAAATAATATTTGATAAAAAGTACTTTTCAATAATAAAAAAACCACGCACTCCTTGACTTTCAAACAAAAATCCACTTTTCTCTACTAACACTCCACTTGTTATGATGTGTTGCATGTTCAAGCCATCCACAATATGATAACTCATGTTAATACATTAACGATCCAAAAATTCAAGGAATTCATGTGCTGCGAAGCAAGAATAAGTTCACAATTGTTAATGTGCCTTTCTACTAAGCCCTTATGCGTTATAACTCCGTGCATACAATATTAACGATGCGTTATATCTCTAGCAAGAGAAAAAAGTATATTTCTCTCTTGCACGGTTGACTGTTAATCCATTCTCCATGGCTCTTGGTAACATCACTCTCATACCAATTTGTTGGAAAGGTAGAGGAGACAAAACACAAAACACACGAGCTATGACTCTTCTATTGATCACACATAACTTGATTATTACAATGAACCCGGTGAAGGGTATTTAAACCTTTTCGACTAGAGACTTGCCTAAAATATCCTGACATGAAACCACACACTAAAATTCATCTATCACTTAATTTGACTTGACTCAGTTCTCAACACACAGTTAATTGATTCTCTAATTTTCTCCGACTACTCATGCGGGAGTAATTACAATTTCTAACAAACCATGGGCAATAAATCAATGGCCCAATGTTATCTTGGGGCTCCTAGGTCTATCATGGATTAGCAAGGGGAAGGTGGTCTTGCATCAAAAGTCCCACCATGGTACCCTTGTTAACAAGTGCTACATTTGAGTGACACAAATGTGGTGCATGCTCGATAGGGGTTTGATATATGTCCTTGGTCCAACTTGGGTCCCCTTGGTCTTGTATAATTTAATGAAGAGGGTGGGGGGTTCGAAACTACAATCCTCCCCTAATCAAACAACATTATTTTTCTGCTAGAATTCAATGTGGAACCTCAAAACTTGTGGAACCACACTTCCTTAATTCTTGTACCCTTTGCAAATCCAAGATCTCATTATTTATTTATGGATGTGCTTTTCGTTTGGCTAGATATGCAGATTCATAGATGTAAAGTATGATGCCACCATTGTCACTTCTACAACTGTTCAACTTCTCAGCAAGGTCATTATGATATTGATAACCTATATATGAAGTAGTTAATCTCTCTTCTCTCATCCTGGTCTAGAAAAAATATTATTAAATAAAAAACAGAAAATGTAACTATAATGCCTTGAGTATATGCTATAGTTTTGCCTGTTCTACAAGCTCAATGGCACTTCAGTAAATATAATATTTATATATATCCCATAAGGAAACCTCAACATAAACTATGAAAAACACATATTATCCCAGCTAAATATCATGATTTACAAAAAGGAATTTGTTCAGGTGGGTAAAATAAAATTCCTTGTTAGGATGCTCCTACATAAGGTATGAAGCCAAGACAAAGTGGTGATCCTTGTAATGGGTCAAAACATGGTATAAGGAAGGAAAAATGTTATGGTGGACAAAAATGTCATGGAAAGAGGAGAAGCATATAGTAAGTGATGCATTTAGAACTATGACTATAAAATAGAACCTAGGATGCAATAATGAAGCAAACATGAGAGTGGAACAATAATAAATGTGAAGCAAATGTTGAAGTGGAGGTTGAAACATTAATAAGTTTCAAGTCAAAGACAAGTATGAAGGAGGAGTTAAATTTAAAGGGAGGTAGGGGAATAGGTAATTGGATAGGAAAAAGGAAAAATATTAAGTGATTAAAGGAACATGAGAGATACTCCCACTCACTATCAATTACATTATTTTATGGAGTTCATGATATTATGAAGGATCACTATGATGGGCATTACTCACTAATTAAAATCTTACAAGGAAATAGAAGGGCATGACCTAGGGATAATGAAATATTTTGATTTGCAACTCTTAGCTATAACATGGATGCACAAAAACAATTATTTTTAACAATATTTGAATGGTTGAAATTCTAACATGATTCTTTGTTTTGTGGATTATTTTGTTGGTTGGAGTTATAATATGGCAATGGCATGTTCTTTCCCTTCTAGGAAACCCCATCTTATATAATTTGTAAGTCTACAAATGAATAATGTTGTTTGGTTCTCTATAGAACTATGATAACTTGTAGGAGAAACCCCAATATTATTTGTCTCGAATATTGTAGGAAGACCTGAGTGATTTGGTCATTTCTATTGAGTAAATGTAGAATATACACTTGATGTATTTTTTTTTTATGAGTTTAATATGACAACATATTATTTGTAGCTTTAATCCATTTATCTTCTAACTTGAAATTATAGTCAGTGGTGGTGGCTTTGGTTATGTCCTAAGATTTGCAGGTCAATCCTTTTCTTGTATCAAATATATATTTTTGCTATGAAAGATTGAAGTTTAGTAGTAAATACATATATACATGGTCCTCGAATAATGGTAGAAATACATTTTTTCATCCAAAAAATAACGAAGCTCTTAGTCACATTATAGATATTATGATAATTCCATTAACATGGTTTCCATACCTCCTTCATTCAATGATTAACCATGAACTTTGAAATTTTGTGATTTAATGATCCAATAAAATATTTAATATTCAATTCACTAAGATCACCATATTGACAAGTGATGCATGATAGCATAGTCCCTGCTATTTTTGGATGCCATGCTTTTAGAGAAATTTCAAAGTGATATATGAAGTAGAATACTGAATTTCGTACTAAGGGATAAGGACTTGCACAATTGTTTTGTGGGTAGTAACCACTACTAACTTTTCACATTTACACTTTTCCTCTTACATGTTAACGTGTCGAAGAAAATATGAATAATCGTAGATAGTAACTACTAGTAGGTATATTTATTCCCAATAGTAACTCCTAGGTATATTTATTCTTGGTAGGTATATTTATTTCCATTGCTCTCGTTCATTTTTATGCAAATACTTAAATAAATTATGGTGGGTAATAAATGATGGTAAACATGTTATTTATTGTAGTATGATCTATTTTCAAGTTGTTTAATTTTATGTAGTGTCCCTATGAAGCTTATCAACGAAAAATAATTGAACAAATATTTAAGTCATGGAGTTAGAAGGGTGATATCAATCAAAATATTACCATGAGGGCCTCAATATGAGAAGGTAAATATAAACATAAGAAAGTGTAATATGGTTAATCTGAACATAGAAGGAGAAAGCTAGGATCATTCTGATCAATATCAGAAACCATCTCCATGCTACAATTAGGGAAAAGTCATGAACCACTATCTTCCATATTATTTCCCATGATTGGATAAAAAGGTTGTAAGCAATGTCCTTATGGGCACTAAAATTGAAAAATATATATTTAGGGTAAAATACTACCATTGTTCTATTGTAACATTTTTAAAATGCTCATACAAATGTTTTTTAACTAGATAGTTAATCCAAATTCCTCGTTTATTTCAAGAATATATATCTCCCAAGGATGCTTAGATTGACTTCTTGATTGTACATATTAAGCTTTCTGCAAAATTTAATCCAATTGCCTTGTTTATTTCAAGAATATGTATCTCCCAAGGATGCTTATATTGACTTCGTGGTTGTACATCTTAAGCTTTCATGAAAAATAAATTGCTTTCATGTTTTCGTATTATTAGCCTTGGTAGTTCTCTATCTTAAAAGAAATTGTGTTTCATCTAAGGCTTTCAATTTGGTCTTGTATTATTCTGTAAAAGGAATATTGCATTGGGTTTGAACCAACGTTGATACAGGTCAAGTGTAATACCAGTGTATATGCAAATAACTCAGTATCCATACTCGTTTGTATTAGACTCTCTTGTGCATAAAGAGAGATTCAAATTTTAATCCGCACCATGTAAACATAATGATTCAAATCCATTGTAATTATACTGTAACAATATTTAGTCTTTTAAAATCTAAGTATCCATCATGCCAATTCATTTGGAATGGAATATATTGAGATGGATAAAATTCTTGTAAATATGCATGTCATTCATTTGGAACATAATATTTAATAGTTGTGTTCAGTTTTTGAATTCAAGTTTCTGTGACCCATAATATGTATGACAAAAAATCGTTTCGTGAAAATCACATAAGAGAAAATATCTAGTGTGGCTCATCTTTAGGACAAGATGAGGAACCAGATCTAGGCATTGAAATAAATAGATGTAGAGAAAAAATAACTAGTCATTAGATTATAACATCTAGTTTGACTCATGAACCATTATTAATATTAATAATATAAAAATGATTCTATAGTAAGAAATAAATAATAATTTATTTATTTCTTAATAATCTTTTATTTTGAGTTAACGAATTTCAAAAGGTCAAAATTCAAAATAAATTTATTATAATAAATTTATTAAAAAAATAATTACCAATACTTTTATTATTATTATAATATTATTACTAAAATTGATTATGATAATAATATTACCAAACAAAGGAATGCATTCTAACCAGACATATAAATTAAATACACAAATAAAGAAAATAAATTTATTATTATTATGAGAGAGAGAGAGAGAGAGAGAGAGAGAGAGAGAGAGAGAGAGAGAGAGAGAGTAGGGATCCAACACCAACTGCTACTACAACAATAGTCTTTATTCAAATTTATAAGCCTTTTTCAATTTCCAAGGCTTCCCTAAATTTACGAGATCAAAATGGTCATTATAATGACCCTAGACTCTTCAATACATATGTGATGATTTTTCTTTTTCACATGTTCTGGAGAAGTGGAGGAGCGAGACCTTCCATGCTTGATCTGAGCAGCGTGCTCATAAATACTTTGATATTTTTATCGATTAGTTTCACCAATATATGGAGTCCCGCAGGAGCAAGGAATGATGTAAATACCTTTCCCATATTTGGGGTTCATAAGGACCTTAACCGATCTTAGAGAGCTCCGAATAGTTCTAAGGGGCCTAAATGTCGAAGGAACCTTATGTCGATTTTAGGACCCTTGCAGTCTTATCCGCTTGACTAAATGGAAGATGCACTTTAGAAAACTAATCCTTGTGGTCATTCTTATTCCTATGACCTCTTTCCACCTTAAGGATGTCTCTAAGACACTAAGACATGCTATATCCATTCTTATCATCTTTGAGGTGATTTTCATCAAAAAATCGTAATGCTCGAGTGGCTAAGGTACTGAGAGCACAGAGATTTTGAGCAGGGAAATGATGTGAACTCGCATGAAGATATTTCTCCGTGTGATTTTTCTTCTGAAACACCAGATGAGATAAAGAATTGTCATCCTTTTTTGAAATAACAAGGTTGATAAAAGGAAGGCTACCATCAACTTCACAGTCCATAGTGCACTTTATGGAATTAGGTTGGCTTTTATGATGTTGGAAAAATGACTCCAACTTTTCTCTACCATGAGACCAGACGATGCAAGTGTCATGCACAAACATTTTCCAATGTTTGGGTTGGAATAGAGCTAATGACAAGGCCTTGCATTCGAAGTCCTCCATGAAAATACTAGCTACCATGGGGGAAAAGGGTGAATCGACGGAAACGCCATATGTTTGTGCTGAATGATTGTTAAACGAGTTAAGAAAATTCTTTTTAAATCTAGCAGAGATGTCACAGATCTAACAAATGAAAAAGTGTGGGTACCAATTCAGCTCGGACAACACTGCCTTTTACATAGATATTACAACTTGATGAAAAGTATTTTCCTTCTAATAAAAGTTATCTTCATATAGTCCATAGGATCACATTATGATATATGCATACAAGGCCATATCCAAACCTAAATTCTTTTATCTTCTACCATGCTAGCTAAAGCATTTTTTTAACAACCTAAGAGACTATCATAATCCTTTTATAGAGCATGATATAATTACAAGATCTAAATTTTTCACAATATTCCATATCTCTTAAAGTCACAAACAACATAAGACTACAATTCACAAAGTATTCAAATGCTTTTAGAAAAAAAATTTGATAAAATGTTGTTTGCTACTGAAAATATAAAACAAATTATAGAACCAAAACAACCCTAAACCATATATGAAGGAATAGAAAATATAAAAACTTGTGATACAAAGAATCATTGACAAATTACAACAACAAAAAAACACTATAAAACACTATACATATATTTGTTAGAAGAAAACTCAAAAATTCCTAATGACATACTCATATCAATAAAGAATTTGATGTTTTGCAGTGACAATGACATTAACTACAATTTAGCAATCTAAAACAAAAGGACAAAACCAAAAGCAAAATATGCCTCCAAACGGTTACGGAAATTATTCAGAAAAGAAAGTTGTAAGGTGAGGGACATTGGACGTACCTTCCTCAATGAGCCATGTACTCGTGTTGAATTTATTTGCTTAAGAGGAGTTTTTTTTACTTTTCATGTTGTTTTAAATATATGAACAAAATATTATTATTTTTATATCTTTAAAAACATTATATAAAATAAACAAAATTGTTTGTGTTCAAACATGAAAAGCCTTCATTGTTTAATTTCCTACTAAGGGATAAAGGTTTTGGTGGGTAGTAACCATTAATAAGTTTTCAAATATACACTTTTACTCCTTCATGCTAAAGCGTTGAAGAAAACATAAATAATGGTAGGTCATAACTCTTGCTAGGCATATTTATTTCCATCTTGTTCATATTGAATTCTTATGTAAATACTTGCTTAAATTATGGTGGGCATTCTTTATTTCCGTGAGTATGCACTATTTTCAAGGATTTCAATTTAGGTGATTTTCCGATGAAGGTTAAGAATGAAAAATCATTGCACAATATTTAAAAATCACAGCATAAATATTGCAACTACATCAAAACATTATGGCAAATAACTATGAAATCGTTATCCACATGGCACAAAGGTTGCAATAAAGCCTTCAACATTATGGTCCAAATGATTGAAAATAAAATTTTCAATAATATTGAAAAATAAATATCTGTTTTTCAAAATTAAACATTATAATATTCATTAATCAATAGAAAAATAGATCAGTAGAATCATACTTTAACCAGGACTAAAAAATAAAAATATTTTATTATAAACATCTCACTATAAATATCTTACTATAAATTAATTTATTAAAAAAATACATAAATAAATAACCCATCATTTATCTTCATTAGTGATATAAATTACTATCAATGACATTCTAACACGACAAAGGTTAACGCAAGGCTAACATATTAAGAAGGAATAAAACCTAAGCTTTCAAACACAATCATAAATTCCACCTTTCTATTAAGAAACAATCCTAAAAAGGTAAATACCACAAAATTTCTTCAAATTTATTTGATTTTTGCAATCAATGTTATTCGTTTTCAAAAGACTTGGTCATTTCTAAAAAGGAACATGAAGAGAGACACTGATGTGAACATGTTTGTATTTCATTTGGTGCTATGGGAAGGAACTTTCTTTATCAGAGGTCTTCGTTAAATCTGTTAAATTTCATGAGAACAGTGGCTCATGTTAAATTTGTGTACATTTCATGAGAACGGTGGAACATGCAATATTACACGTCAATATTCCCCTAAACATTGCCTAGCTATTGAAAGATGTGTTAAATGGAAAAGCTCAGTATAGAATAATGAAAAACCATGCGGTGAATATCATGAGAGGCATGCTATTATTTTTTCAATCTAGAAAATATTATTATTATTTGTTTTTGTTACGATCTTTTTCCAGCATATGAATATATTGTTAGTGTTTAAGAGTTTGTTGAGATTTAATTAGTTGAGAAATTATTTCTAAATAATTAGCTTCCTAAATTGCTGTATGATTAAGATATTTACTCAACCAATATATTGTATGCCGAAAATAAATTAACTATATTGAAACATAGATTATTATATTTATACTATTTTATTTTGGTATAAATAAAATAATTTTTTGTGTTTCTTATGCAAATTTAACTCTGTATAGAGCCCGAATAGGCCTGGGCCTTGCACCCTCATAGGAGTGCAAGGGCATAGGAATAGTCCCGTGTGATGGTGTGTTTTTGTTTTTCCTATCATTTTTTTTAACCCTGTGTGTGATCGAATGTTGGGTGGGATGTTTATGGTGATCGAGTGTTCTAAGTGATCAAGCCGACAAGTTTGATCGTATATTATTTCTTTTGAGCGTTCAAACAATGCGCAGTTAGGTGTACATGAGACCTGAAGCCATTGATACACCTATTGATGTGAGTTGAGAATCATGAACGTGGAACCATGAAGCCATTGATACACCTATTGATGTGAGTTGAGAATCATGAACGTGGAACCATGAACTATCCTAGACAGCGGGAGTGCGGGATACGTTTGCTCAGCAGCAACGAGAATCTTCGGGAGGCGAATACGTGAGCTACCACACGTCTAGTTCAGATCTGTGGAGATGGCTGAGATATAAAACACCATTCCATCCCACGTTGGAGTTTGTTCTTTTATTATCTGCTGATCTAAAAGGTACACATGGATTCAATATGTCAATCCCATCCCTGAATGAATAATTGACATGTTAACAGTGAGCGGACTGGTGTAGCGTGAGTGTGTTGCACAACCTGCTAATGATTACACCCAATTGCACCTGGTGGATAAAAGATTAACCAAGTCCACGACCCCTTTAGATGGGCGTGTTACAAGGAAGTCTTGTCCTACTTGTTGTTTGCGCGGAAAAAACGTGGTGTGTTTTGACCAAGATTTGAACCAAAGATGATTGGCGATCTATGTACTAAGTGAAGGCCGAAACAAATCACTGTGCATTGAGTTATACGAAAGGCATGTCTTGATGGTGCCACATGGAGCACATAGCAATGTTATTTGTCATTTTTGTTTGGGAATCAATTTATTCATGGTCTCTACAACATAATCAATTTATTCATGGTCTCTACAACATAATCAATTACATATGAGCGGAATTTGAATGTATTCATTACAGCAGAGAGACTAGATCAGTTGTTATATGCTGTGGATATTGCTGAAGCTTCATTTCCAGAAATTTGAATGTATTCATTACAGCAGAAGAGACTAGATCAGTTGTTATATGTTGTGGATATTGCCGAAGCTTCATTTCGAGAGGGTAAAACTTTAATACGGATGGTTGTCGATTAGTTTGGAAGTTGTGGGTCCAGGGAAGGATTTTTATATTTTTAGAGTGACAAATTTGAGATGTTGTTTAGTAATTGAATTCAGAAGATCCATGATTCAGGAGTTTGAGAATGAAACTTATAAATCAAACCTATTAACTACAAGTTTACGAGGGATAAGAGACAATTTGATGGAGGTAGTAGCCTACAAGATTTGGAATTGATAATGATGGAGAGTTATAATGACAAAACCATGTATGGGAAGGGTTGCGCACCGATGCATTCCTATGGATGGTTGTTCTTTTATATGGACATAGACATATTTTTCTTTATGTTTATAAACACCGGTACCACAACTAGACTTTGTTGATTGAGATTGAGACAAGTAGTCATTAAGGGTGGAACTTGGAAAATATAATTCCTACGTGTCTCTGTTATGATTATTTCCAAGCATAGGAATCTATTCCTAGTGTTTAGGAATTTTATTCCTTATGAGTATTTCCAAGCATAGGAATGTATTCCTAGTGTTTAGGAATTTGTTGACCCATAGGTTGTTGAGATATTCTCTCCAACTAGTTAGATTTCTAGGTTGGTGTGTGGTTTAGATATTCACTCAACCAAGATATTGTATGTACAAAATAGATTAGATATCTTGAGACATAACTTCTTGTATTTACACTGTATTATTTTGGTATGAATAGAATAGTGTTTGTGTGGCTTATGAAAATAACTATACAGGTATTTGAGAGAAAAATGAAGAGCTTGAGAGTGAAATTCAAAACCCAAGCTTATCAAGTGCAGGAATATCATTAAAAATAATATGGAAGTGCAGGAATATCATTAAAAATAATATGGAAATTATAGAATGATGAAAGTATAAATTTATTGGAGAAATTATAAGAAAATGGTAATAAAAAATGAAATATTATTTCTGTTGAGTTAGAAGTAAAATTGTAATCATGGATTTTTATGTGAAATTTATATTAAATATTCCTTTTAAAAGATTATTTAAAGTTGAAATTATTTTAATAATGGATTAAGATTTTATTTTTCTAGGATTTACAACAATAAGTTAATATTTCAAGATTAAACACATTTGATAAGAGTGAAAACCTATCCTCTTATAAATATTTTTATGAATAGAAGAAAACTCTATTTTCCTATAAATAATTAACACATATTATTTTAGTGTTAACTTTTTTTATTGTTAGTTTATAACTTTTTTTTATTGTTAGTTTATAAATGAGTTGGGAAATATATTACTATCTTAAAAAAAAATTTATGAAATAATGGAAGTCACTTTGGTCTCTTTTGGTTACATATAACTTTGTTAATGAGTAGGTTGGTAGTCCAACAAAGACGACAATTGCAATTTTAATGTATTTTGATCATGCTTACCACTTATCATAATGATGAGAAAATTCTTTAATTTTTTTATATTCTGCTTCTCTCACACGCATTTCATTGACTCTATCCTTATTATAAAGGAAGATATATCATTTTTTTTAATATACCAAAAATAATCTGTTTTTTTCTTTACGAAATCGAAGATGTTTATCATTATATGATTGTTAAACATTACTTATAATTAAAAAAAACTTAAGATCAATATCATACTACATATTTATTTAACTTAACATAAATAATCTTTTTAATCTTTTTTTATCTAACATTAAGGCTCACATGGGTCTTGACCCAATCTACCTCAAGAAGAAAAGAGACTTTATCTTTAAACTAATTTGAACAAAAATTGTTAGTAAAAAACACAACCTTTAGTAAGTTTTTCGAAAGAATTTATATGTATAATAGTCTAATTTTAAAGTTTTAGTCATTTTCTATTAACTTTTTAGTTGATTTTAATTTAAAATTCAATAAGATTTTGTTAAAACGACAAATCTGAGTTGTGTAGTCTCCACAATTTTAATACCGTATAGAGATTTTTTAGAACACTAAATTTATTTATACATTTTAAAGAACATTTTGAATAATAATCCACTTCCCACTTCAATTACAATTATTATATTTAATCTTTAATGATGATGAACTTCATAAGTTGTACGTACACGTAGATATAGATATGGATTTGGAGGAGTGGTTGGATACATACTAGAAGTGGTACTCCCTCCCCAGTAATGTGCTAAGTAGGCCAATCTCTTAATTAATCAATGTTTGCACTGGTTATGTAAATCACTGATTTAGAGAAAGCAAAAGAGAGAAAGCTACTTTATTAAGCCAATTGCAAGACTCCCATGCACGCACGCTCGCGCGTACACGCACACACATATATATTTCAAATATTAGTTAAAATTGAAATAATTTATTTAATTAATTAACATCTCATGATTAAAACTTATATTATGAGAGTAAAGTCTATCTTCTTATGAATTAAGTAAAACTCTATTTTCTTATAAACTACCAACGATTAATTTAGTAACAAATCTTTTTTGTAAGCTTCATATATATATATAGAAAAACTAATGTTACATTGATAGTTTTGTATATCCCAAAAAATCTATGGGAATCTGTATTCCAGTAGTGTGGACAAGACATATTCTTGTATTCCCATATTGATAAAAAAATACAAAAAGTTACTAAAGATCAAGCTACTTAGGTAAGGCAACGCCCATAAGTAAATACATGTATAAATGTGTTCAGGGAAATCAAATGAAGCCAATGTTCACATATAGCATACTAAGACATCTTGAAATCAATACAAGCATAGGAAATCTAGGCATAACATATTAAAAAATGAATATTTGAGCGCCATGAGAGATTATTAATCTAATATGATAATTGAAGAGACGAAATTGGATTTTTCTTGAGGTGGATCCTCTGCTAGAGCATTGATAATAACTAGTGTTTAAGGCTGCAAATATAATCCAAATTCGGAATTAGATAACATGTAGCACTCTATCCATGTTAATCTCGCCATGATATCATGTAGATTATATCTAATGTTCCAAAGGATTTGTTTAATCTCCTTTTGTCCTAATAACTGATAGTTGTCGACTTGATTTTTATGGATGAGCATGTGAGACAAGGTTTCTAGTTGATGGTGTGCATTCATTGAGTGAAGAAGATGAAGGTTCCTTTTTCGAAATTTGTTGGGATTCAAAGTCCGCTTGAAGGTGTTGCCACTGATTTCAGAGTCAAAAAAATATGTTTGATCCCCAAATTCATTAGATTCCAAATGAAGGATCTCCTTCCTTAGTTCATGGGGGATGAAATCGAAATGATAATCCATGGAGTAACAACCAAGGAGACACTGATGATGACAGGAGGATGCGCCTACGACGCCACCCCAACGACTAGGTAAATGTTGTTTGGGAGCTATACAATAGTAGGGACAATGTGTATAAACATGTGTAGTTAGGTTGACCAGAAGACTATGGTGATGGAAAAGCATTCTTACAGGAGTGTGGAGACTAAACGAAATGATGGCATCATCAACCGTAGAGAGGAAGAACGACCCAAAATGACTTTCTATGTAGGCTTCACTTTCACACTAAATTTGCATAAGAGAATGATGGATTGGAATTAGGAAACAGATATTAGTGAACACTCGACTCGTGATATTGTGAAAACCATATTGAAATTGTGCCTGATTACCAGACATTACATACCAATACAAGGCAACTAGATTATATACCCGCAGAGTCAACAACTTGGGAGGACGCACTGGGTAACATAGCAACTAGCTGGAAGTAGGGACATGTCATTATGTTATGGAGAAATAGAAAAAATAACATGGGAACATAAAATAACCAAATGGGTTAACAAGGTAAAACAATACATAATAGCTAGTGAATTGACAACAATAAATGAATCATAAAGGTTGGGAATATATAGGTAGACCTTTGCATAAATCGTTGAGTGCCAATGTTGGTAACGATGAGCCTAAGGAGAGTGGGAAATCATCTATGGTCCTGCTAACAATACTAAAAAATTTCCACCCTAGGAGGAGGTCCATATGTCTAAAAAGGAAAACCAATAAGAGAGTATCAAACTGTAAGGATAAAAGACCTTATCGAGCGAAAACCAAAGAAGGACAATGTGCATCATGGCACGCATGTTAACAACTGAATTAAAGCCCAATTCTTGTGAACTCTTCCTTGAGATGAATCCATGATCAGCTGCAATGGGAGGAAGCTACAAACAAGGGGAGTTTCAGAATAAGATCCCTCTCCCCCCACCTTTCCACATTTACATTGCTTTGAAGATGGTGGCTATATTTGATCCTAAAGGTGGTGTGGTGACCACACAAGGATGAGGTCATGACAAGTGGATCGATTGGCTCTCATCCCCATGTGCACCTTCCTTTTAACCATTGATATTTCATTCATGTTAATCATGGAAACTAGAGCACCTTTTTAACCTTAATATCACGCCATCAGGGATGCTTCCCTATGCTTGTGACTGATCTGCTAGAGGAAACGTTAGATTTCATGAATGTCCTCAATGGGAGACACATTCGACCATGATTCATTGAACGCTAGGAATTGAGAGAAGATGCTAAAATTAGTTAATATATCTTCCACCCGATTACCTTCTGATAGTGTGTGGTGTGGAAGAATATATTGAAACGAAGGACACAACTTTTTAATACTCATAATCACCTAATGCAGTTGCAAACTCTGTCTTAACTTGTCCTCTAGCTAGCCATGTAAAAAAATATTGTACACAATGTATGGCAATTTGAGAGTCATCATGCATCTATAGTAGCCTATACACTTCTTGTTGGAAATAATACTAAGAGGGCGGGGGGGTGAATCAATACTAACAATTTTACAATTTTACATTTCCATAAGCAAATTTATATACGCTACTTCTGTTAATGCAACTTGCGTGTATACGCAATTATGTTTAGAGGAACCAACGTATATCTTGCAAACTTATAATTTGGTTAGTTGATCCTTCATCTGTGTATTAGAACCATATAAATAGTAACCAGGTGCAACAAACAGAACAATCAATCACACACATGAAAACAAGATATAAGGTGGAAACCCAATGTGGGTGAAAACCACCTGCTACAATCGTCTCTCTCTTTCTTTAATAAGAAACTTCTTTTTACAAATTTTTTACTAGTGTAGTCTTATACTTGGACACAGGCTTCTACCTGTAGAAGGCTACAACCTTCTCTCATTATCCAGCTTCTCCTGGAAGGGAGCTACAACCCCCTAGCTCTTGTACTAGTTGATGTATTTACTAGTACGTTAGTGTTGACCTACAGAAAGCTAAAACCTTCTCTTTTCTTCCGGGGACCACATTTCATAAATTTTCATACTGGATTTATCAATAAAATCAATCAAACATCAAATATATCTGCATCAATCAATCTCTTTTTCACCAACCAAAACTGAATCAAACAATCACTTTTCTGAATGCTGTAACTAGAACACAATAACATTAACCAAAACCCAATGCAGAACCTACAACACTGCAACAGTAAATAGAAGCAGCTAAAACATATTTTATGAAGTGTATGTTACCTCAATGTGTCAAACCTGCGTGCATACACACTTTTCTCAAGGCGGACCTGTGTATACACAGTTTTGAAATATTGAACCAGCATGTATACGTGCCTTTGCTATACGTAACCTACGTACAGATTTGTAAAAGATGATTTTAACCTTTACAACTATTCAAACATCAGTTATACCTAGATCATTAGATTTATATATTACAACATGTGCCAGTTATTCAGATAAAAGATCAAAAACCACACAATGATACTTCTCTTCAAGTCTTATGATCTTGACCCATCAATAGAACTTATCTTTCTTCAAGCGCTCAGGTTCCTCGATTTAGATCTAGCTATGCACCATAACCTAATGACCGGTATTCTAGATCTTGCTCTTCATTAGATATTCAATTATTGAGTTCCTTTACCTAATGATCTCCTCCTCCTTTTATAGTTTTACGCCTTACTCAATACCATGGTCCAAAACCACTTAGAAACAATACCTTGGACCAATTACCTAGGGTCAACACTTCGGACAAGATACCTCGGACCAATACCATGGGTCAAAATTCCATGGTCCAAATACCATATACCAAACCCAAATTCTCCAACATGTACGGGTGTCAGGTCCCTATAATACTAATGATGCCCCCATTACTATTGTAGTTGTATCCCTTATTAATATTAGTGCACCCCTATTGTCCCCATATTCTTATTACTGTGCCCCATAGAATCCCTCTATCGTTATTTTTGTGCCTTTATATTATTATTGTTAGGTCGGCTTGGTTATATTGTGACTCCTTAGACTCCTATATATAGAAAGGAGGTGTTGTTATGCCAAATCTCCCACAGTGACCTGATTATAGACTAGTTCAGTAGAGCGAACTTGTACGATGTGCCACATGTCTCTGTTTCGACCTTTGGCTCTGAAAGCTATATACAAGAAACTACAGTCCATCCTCTTGTTCTACCTTCTGAAGAAACTTTAATCCAATGCTTAGAGAGAAAGTTATGACGATTTTCCCAAGGTCACCTATTTGGAATGTAATTTAGGAGTCTGCAAAAAGACCAACTTCCCCAGATCATATCTCTGCAAATATACCGTGAAAAGCTCTAAAATTCGGACCTGAGGTTCAGTGTGATTTCATCTCAAATGGGTTTTTTTTAGCTTCTGAAACGTCACAGAAAAAAAGATATAGTGAAAATGCCACGATGACTTATTTGGAGCAGTGAAACCCTAGAATCCAAAGCTCTGATACCAAATGTTATGAAACCAACTCACACAAATATAGACAAGATAGTTGAACGCCTTAGAATTTAGCCTCTTCAAGGGGGAAACCTCCTTTACAATACAGATATGAAAAATTCTTCCCTCATACACATGACAAGACCTTCTCTCTCTATATAGGAGTCTAAGGAGTCATAATATAATTAGAGCCGACATAATAATAATAATGTAAAGGCACAATAATAACAATAGTGGGCTTCTATGGGGAACAATAGTAACAATATGGGGACTACATGGGTACAACAATATAATAAGGGGGTTGTACTAATAACAATAAAGGGTTACACTAGTAGTATAGGGGCCTAACAATATTAGCTTGATGAGGAGGTACAAACAACAAATGGAAGTTGAAAACAACAAATTCAGTGGCAAAAGCACTTACCAACAATAGAGCCTTTGCAACCAGAGAGGATTTTAGACAAAAGACTAATTAATAAGGCTAGGGATAAGGAATAATACAAGTATTTAGTTAAGTGGAAGGATCATCCAGTATTTGAAATAACTTGGGTGACTGCTACATTACTACAAAAAGATGGCAAAATTGTTGAAGACCTCGTGGGAAGGAGCACATGAATTGTTTGTTCCTTAGGAGCATGATGCAAGGGCATCTGTAAGTCCAATTAACTGTGAGGTCAAAATCATTTACCAAAGGATTTAGTTCCTCAATGTATGGATTCTTTGATCCAGGTGGATGTTGGTGGCCACCCACCTATCCCATTTGGACCCCGACAATTGTCTCTTTCAGCATTTTCAGTTTCCTTAATTGTAGCACAATTTACTATTTTTAGCAGTTTTTTCGGGTCCTAAACTTCCGGAGCCGTTTTGAGGCCCTAAACGACGTTTTTTGGGAAATCTGGGGGCAACATGGGTCCATGGACCGATGTTGCCCTTCCCAAAGTGGTAGTTCTCGGATAGATCTTTCTAACGAGCTATCATACGCGTCAAACGGAGATCGTATGCCAAAGTTACGACCCCGGGAAATTGATGTACCAATTTACCCAAAACGGGGCCCACAATTTGGCGTTTCATCTTCCAAGGGTCGGTTTTGGAATGTGAAGGGTTTTCCATTGTTTCTCAATAATAAATAGGCCTTCGAGCCTCATTGTAACACAAGTTCGGAACAGTTCAGAGACATGTAGCCGCACATCTCTTCTCAGAGATAAGCTACCATCGTCCTAGTTGGGTTATTTCCAATTCTGGTTGTAAGCATATTTCCGTATTTTCCATTAATGAAATGAAGTGTTATTTCCGTTGCATCTCTTTATTTATGGTTACGCATCTCTTTATTTATGGTTATCTCTGTAATCTATTGCGTTCCTGTTTAAATCCGGATCAGTGGTATCAGAGCGATCTACTTTTCCTCGGTTTTTCTTTGCATGTCCCCAACGAGGTCAGGATATAAGGAGTTAGGGCTTGAACTGGTCGAACCTTTGCAAGACCAGCCTCGAAAATCCCGACGGCCTCCGATGGCGGATGAGAAGAAAGACGAGGGGGCCGGAGATCCTATCAAAATCTTGCTCGAAGAAGCCCTCGAGCGACAACGGAACGCGATATGTAGCCTTTCGCCAGATTCTTCAGCGGCTACCTAGAGGTGACGCATCGGCTTCCAGCAGCGACTCTGGAAACGCCACGCCCTTTAAGGTACAAGTTAATTTGAAATCCCCATCTTCGAGGGTAAAATAGACGCAGATGCCGTAGATAAATGGTTAAATCTGCTAGATGGGTATTTCTCTGTTCATGAATTTTCAGGTCGGGAAAAGATTGTTTTCGCTCTTCTCAAAGCAGCCCCCCACGTCAAGGACTGGTGGGAAACCTACTGCGAGCAGAAGGATGAAAGTACAGGCTCGTTATTTTCAGCTGCACCCACTTGGAATGACTTTCGGAATGCCATCAAGGAGCAGTACTACCCTGTCAAAATCTATGAGGACAAATACATCAAATGGACCACACTGCGGCAGGGACGAGACCAAGGTGTTCCAGAGTTCACAAACATTTTTCATACCCTTCGCACACAGTTGGGTATCAAAGATTCTGAGCGGCATCTGGTGCTCAAATACCGTGGCTACCTACACAGATACATACAGGAAGAGATGGAGTTCTTGGACATCTCCTCACTCAGCACAGCATACCGATACGCTGTCAAAATCGAGCAAAAGTTGAAACAGAAG
>APFE031417318.1:112846-141784 GCA_000404065.3 Pinus taeda | reverse complement strand
ACACCAGCCAGACATCAGAAACATAATGCTTTTAGAAATCCCATCATCTTTGTATTAGCTGTCTGAAGATTTACAATAGAGGAATCACAGAATAGCTCTCAAGAGATTTCTTACATCCGGAGTCCAACCCCTGCTAACAAATGCGAGGGGGAATATATAGAAGTCTAATACAAAAATATCTCAGGTATTAAGTCATCTGAGAAGAAAATATCTTCTTACACTCGTACATGGCTTGTAGATGAGAAGTAATTACAGTCTTAAATGAGTTATAAAAGCTATTAACTCCTGTCAGAATAATTTTTGACCTTTGGGGTTTGCGGAGTCGGTTGAGCGGATTTATCATAACTGCTGAATGATGTGCAGTGCAGCTGTTACTTTTCTGTGTCTTCTTGGCCCTGCCACCTGTGCTTGCTGATGCTGTTGTTGCAGCCGAGTACCTATGCTGAGTTGGCTCAGTGTCTTCATACCTGCTGATGTATCTTTTGTCCAGCTGTGTATGTAATGCAAACCTTTTGCTGAAGAGAAAGATGTGATTTCTTAACTTTGATTCAAAAGCAATCCTATTAATTCCTGCCATGTGTCTGGAGGAGGCAGCTGATGTTTCAAAATTGACCCCAAGGTCTCATCAGCCTCTGTATATTTATAGAAGTGAGGGGGCTCATCAAATAAGTGTGTGACTTCATTTCTAATAAAAAACAAATTATCTAATCTTTCAAAAAGAATTTTCCCTGTTACTGGGCCTGCTCCTGAAGATGTACTTGGTGCCTCAGTAATCTGTATTGCTGCAAAACTGCTTACTCTCTTGACATATTTGTCATGCGAGAGTAATTTTCCTGATTCTAATAAGCTGGGGAGCCCTCTTTCCTGCAAAGCCATGAACCTATTTTGAAATTTATTGATGTCAGCTTGCATATCCTGGATTCTTCTGTCAAGGGTCTGAATTAGGTTCTTCATTGTCAGGACTCTTTTGATTAAAGAGATTGTTTCAGTCCTGTTTCCAATTCCCATTCTCACCAGCTGGGAACTTGTCCTGTAATTGAGCACTTCTATCATCTTGGGGGCAATCTCAAGCATATTGCCTAGAGATGCCCTTGCTCTCTGCAATTCTTTTCGTGCTCTACTAATGAGTGCCACCTGCTCATATATGGCCTCAATATACTCCCATTGGTTGGTTATTGATTGTCCAATGGTGGTCCAGATAACTTGCTTGAGCTCTGCTGTAACTTTATCAAAACTGAGCTCCTTTTCTAGCTCTGCAATTCTTTTCTTCAGAGCTTTTACTTCTCTTTCCCTCTCATCCACATTTTTCTTAGATTTGTCATATTTTTCATTTATCTTTGCTAACCTGGGCTTGGCTGAGCTCTGACATCTGAGCTTCCAGTACCTGTATTTCTTGCCTCAGCTTTTGCATGTCCAGGCTCTCAGCCTGCTCTGTTGTTGGTGCTGAGGTGGTTGGTGTTGTGGTGCCTGGAGCATCCTGCTGTGCCTGTTGTTTTGGAGGGACAGTATCTTGAGGGGTTTCCTCAAGGTTTATTGCTTCTGTAGGTGGCTTTGAAGATTGCCCTGCTTCCCTCCTCTGCAATTCTGCTTCCAATGTAGTCTCTGTATCTTGCAGCTTTTCTTGTGTTTCTATCAGCTCCTTGTATAATGTCATCAATAATGAAGCTGCATCTTTTTCTTGCCTCTGCTGGGCAACCTCATCTGTCTGTGGGTGTAGAGTTGGGGGGATCTTCAATTTTTTTTTTATTGCAGCCATGTCTGCATCCCTCAGCTTAAGGACTTGTTGTACAGCCTTAACGTCATTGGGGTCATGCCCAAACTCTATGATTATTTCTTCTAGTGCCTTGATTCTGTTATCTTTAGCTTGGGAGGATGCCTTCTCCAATTCAAGCTGTGCTGCAGTGTTGTTTAGGCTATTCTGCAGCCTGTAATTAATCAAGGTCTTGTCTGCCAAAGTGGCATAGACCATCTCACTCGTCTGCTTGTGAAGCTCGATCTGATCTATGGGGTGGATGTCTTTAGAGAGGACTTCCAAATTAGTCCTGATATAGTCTGCAGCTGTTTGTGGTTGCTGCACTGTCGGAGTGAAGTGGCTCATGGTCATCTTGCCTTCCTGCACATCAAATGTAGCCATGAGCCTTTGCTGATTTGCAGGGGCCATATTTAACAGGTGATTGTAGAGCCGAATTTTTATTGGCTCACTCCTTCGTTTGGCCTCTTTAAACTGTTCTTTTATGGCTGCAGCTATGCTCTGCTGTTGCCCTGAGGAGCTCACCTCTCCTAGTACTGCTTTATCTTGCTCCTGCTGCAGGGAGCTGGCAGAAGTCTCCATGCTTTGCATCTCCTCCTCTGAGAAGGGATTTAGCCTTTGCCGCTTATCTGATGTTTCAGTGAGGGGGGTTTCCCTCTCTCTTTTTCTGCTAATATCCTCCCTTTGAGGGGTTTGGAGGATGGAGGAATCTACCCTGGAATCTTGTCTAGGAGGCGCCATAGTTGTTGTCTTTTCTTGGGTAGATGTTTGGGCCTCTCCTTTCTACTTGTCCTGACCCTGTTGGTCTGCTTGTTGCTGTTCCTGCTGGGGCTGCTGTTGATGGCCCTGTTGGCCCTGTTGTTGTTGGTCCTGTTAGCCCTGTTGGCCCTGTTGGCCCTGTTGGCCCTCTTGGCCCTCTTGGCCCTCTGGTTGTTCCATCACTTTATCCTTTCCCTTGCTCTGCCCTCGATTTGTATTTTGCACTGCCTCTTGTTGTGTTGCAGAGGATGAAGCAGCTGCTCTTGTTTGAGGATTTGGCAGAGAAAGCACCTGAGAAGGACATTCCAAGTCAGCCATTTTTAACAAATGCCTTCTAGCCCTTTCAACTAGCTCTTCTTGAGACACAGGCTCTTCTAGTGTGTTTCTTCTCCACTTCGGTTGGTTAGCATGTCTTAGAATGTGGAACATGCTCTCATGCTCATAGCTAGAGAGCTTGCATTTCTGCCTTCTCAGGGATATAAAGTTGTTGGGGTCATAGGGCTTCCATAGGAAGCTTTGTTTTAGGCCAAGGCCTTCCAACATCCTATCTGCTTCTTTCCATCCTTCTCTTCTGTTTAGGATGAAATGGCCAAGCTGGTTTCTAACTTTAAGTTGTGCCTTTTTACCTTTTCCTGCAAAGTGCACCTGGTCAGCATTGCCAAATTGCCTGAAATACTCCAAGGCAAAGAGCCTCATGGGCACAAATCTGGGCAGCTTGTATGGGCGCAGCTCACACCCATATATTCTAATCACAGTGTGATGCTGGTAAAAGTACCAATCTCCTATGCTGTATGCACTGGACAGTTGCAGAATCCTCTGCATTTCATCAGAGAGTCTTGGAGGGGGTGCTGTCAAGAGCAGAGACAAAGCTGGATGGATGAATAAGTCTATGAACTTAGAATAAGTGTATGGTGAATATGCAAGGATGTGGAAGACTGAGCTCCAGTATACCACTGATCTTGGGTTTCCTGTTGCATCAGTTCTCTTGATTTCAAAAGAGAACTTCTCATTTTGATGATACAGAATGAGATGATAAATATATGAGGTGTATCTGAACACCCTCTCTCTGGACAAGTGTAGAAATTGCTCATGTATCTTGTCAGAGATATATGTAGCATAGTCATAACAAATGGGAGCCTTACCAGGGGTAAACATTGTCATCATCACTAGCACAGTTTCCTCTATAAACTCCATTGATTTGTACCCCAGCACTGAGCTTATCATGTAGGCCAAGTCCAGGCCCAGTTGATTTAAATAGCCATCAAAGATGGGAGGATGCAGCACTGTGTCAGATTTTTTGATAAACAATTGATTCAACTTTAGGATCTCTGCCTCTGTGATTATCTTGGCTCCTTGATTGATTAGGTCCAGTAGGGATAAAGGAACCAATCTCCTTTGAGTTTTGAATTGAAGCATTTCCCTGATGGCCTCAGGGGTGGTGTAAAATACTACTGCACCATGAGGGTTGAGCACAGCCCTCTGCATAGGATCATAGCAAACAGCACACAAGTGGATGAGGTCAGGGAACTGGTTGACCTGGGGCATCTTGAAGATTGGGAGGGAGGACTCCCAAATGCCTAGGATATCTGTTCCATCTCTGTGCTTAGCCCTGAGCTCATTTAACAAATGAATGTGAAATGTACATTTGGATGGGGTGTCTTCTGAGATTTGGTAATCTAGGTCAGCTAAATCTTGCCAGTCCAGCTCTCTCTGAGGAGCATTCAGGGGAGTAACATTGAGGGCTACTGATGCTGAGGGGGTATCCATGTCTGTTCAAATGTTTCTTGAGATGATGAGCGTGCTAACTGAGAAAATGGAATTGAGAGGAACACAAAGTAGCAGGATGGCTTTATAGCAGAATAGGATAGTGCTGGGCTTTCTGAGAGTGCTTCTTATATAGTTTAACAGACCTCCTTTGACAATTTAAGAGCAGGTTAATGAGTTCACGATTGCGCGAACAGAGAAGAGTTTTCACTAAAATTGAAGTGTAAAATGGCTCTGCCAATGTAATTCGACCTCAAATTGTCCAGGGGAGACAGGATATACTTGGTTTTCTGGTGAAATTTCAATGTTATGCCGTGTCCAGGTGTATTTTACAAGTAACTGTGAAAAAACCAGTTTGCAAGGAAATGGACGGGCAAATACCTGTTTAACCAGTAGCTCGGGACGAAATAGTAGTTGGGTTGGCGCTCTGAGCTTCTGAGGATGGTCGGAAGTTGGCTGGTAGACTGTTCGTCATGGTGTGCATGCAGACAGCGCAGAGGTCTTTTTCACAGAAAATAACAAAAAAACACGAAAAACCGTAAAAATATGGCCTTTTTGCTTTATTGGCGCATTTTTTGAGTGACGTCAGCATGACGTTAGCATGTGGGCCTGGGTTGGATGACGTCAGTAGGACGTCATCGGGTGACGTGGCGGCCTGAGACTGGTCCACGGGGACGATGAGGTGGTGGCCAGGTGGGCGAATGGGAGACGGGGTGTGCGGTTGTGGCAATGACGTGGGTAACAGCAGGGCGGGGACGTGGGAAGGACAGGTGTCGCCATATCGGGCCCCCTCCTGCACGGCAAGGAATCTGTCAGAGGGGGCTCCGACGGAGTTTGGCAGCGACGCGTGTCCCCACGTGACGCAAGCGTCTGACAGATCTCGGAAGGTATCTGTCGGACGTCGGAGGCCTTCCGAAATTCATGAGAGCCGTTGATCTGCAGGTGCATGATCGGACGATTGTCGGGCGAGGAACCTGCACGGCAAATAAACTCCTCATTTTTTAAAGGTCGGACATCGGGCCCCTCCGAAATTGCTGTTGGCCGTAGATCTGGGAAGGCCGCGATCTGACGGTCATTGGGTCAATCAGTTGCACGGAGGATAACAGTTAGTGGGCGGGTTATAAACTAATATTTTTCGGCAAGCGCGCCCGGCGGGATCCTTCACTTTATGAATGGTTTTCAATAGTTTTGAATGATTTTCTTTAATAAAATGAAATTTGCCCGCCAACATTAGGAAACGGTAAAAACCAAAGTATTTCATGCAAATTTTTCGTACAGGCATATGGGGCAAAACTTTAGGAAAAGGGGTTTTTGATGAAATTATATGAAAAGGCGCAAATAGGCTCCCAACCTTAGGATAAGGCGGGGGAAGGCATATTTTCATGATATTTTTGCCCTTTAATGGTATAAGGGAGCTCAAAAGGGTTTCTTTAAGGGTTTTTAGGCAAAAATGGAGACTTGGGTAGGGGGATGGTTTCAGATGGAGAAAAGGGGTTAAACATGGGTTCTTGACCTTAACCAGATGTTAATTCAATTCCCAGGGAGTGGAAATTATGGCTATAGTGCCAAGGAGGGGATATTTATACATTGTGTGGGGTTTATACACCATGGTGTTATAATAATAGGGGAAATGAAGTATAGGGAGCTAAATAATAGAGTTCGCTGTTAATGTGGGAGGAAAATATGGATGGGGATCAGTACAACCAAGTTTTCATGAAAACAACTTAGTGCAAAGAGTAGATCAAAATGAAAAGACTTTTGCACAAGAAATGTGGCTTTTAAAGGCCATAAGAACCATCACAAAGCCTTAAGTTTCTCTTATGTACACAACTTGTGAAGGGGGGTTAGTAATAAGTGATATACAAATGAAAAAAGGAAGTTAGTCATGCTCCACTGTGTTACTTTGCCTGTACATGGCTAGCAAAGTTGATCTTGGAAGAAACACCACTTCTGCAACCCCATCTACCTACCCAACTAATTTGCCTAACATTTTTTATTCTTCTGGGGGTGCACTTGGACTTGCAAACCCTTTGTGTGCCTTTTCTTTTACATTGGCTTTTTTGCTTCATTTCCTATCTAGCACTACCCTTATTTCTTCCAAGGCCCCAGATTAAGCAGTTGGGAACCTTAGTTTCTCTACCTAGCTACTGATCTGCCAAGATTAAACAGTTTGGACAGATTTCTTTCTCTATTCTACAACATAAATTGAAAACATGGCATGATCCAAATTAGACTGTTGGGTCATCCATAAAACTTTTGTGAATATGCAGGAATATACACACCTTGTGTTTTCTTGCAAATATGGAACCTTTGTAGCAGCAAAATGGATCATATTTGGCACTTGTATTTTCCAATCATGAAATATGAAACCTATTGGTATAGGTATCCAACAGACTGAACACCCAATCACACTATGACTTGCAACCCAACCATGAAATCATCCCAACAGAGACTCTTATACCTCCCAATAATGCCTTTTCGACTCTAGGAAGATTGATTCTTTTACAATAATGACTCTTCCAATGATGACACTTTTACAAATGAATCTTTTACAACTTTACAATGATGACTCTTGGCCTTGACACTTCTTCACAATATGTAGATGGCTGTCATGTCTTCAAAGGATGTCCCGTCGACTTTTGGCCTTGATACTTCTTCAAAATATGCATATGGTTGTCATGTATTCAAAGGATGATTCGCTGCAATGCCTCCTTTGATTTGATATTTTAGCTCTTGAATTATTGCTTGAAGTTTTACTTGAATCTTCCACTACTTGCATGCAAAATTTTCCTAGCGAAACCAATCCCAAAACAAAACAAAATACCCTTCAATTTACCTTTGCTTGCAAAACACATGTAAGTGCATAATAATGAATAAATACAAATTAAAATTACAATGCGTACCTGAAGTGTGCTTTTCACTTTTGTTGTTGACTTGTTGCAACAGTAGACAAAGACTCCCATTCTTGGTATATACAATAAAAATTGATGACAGGCCTTAGACTTGTGATGGACCAAGTTCTAAGTACAACAACATAGACCATTCCATCAACTATGACAAGACAAGTAACATGAACTTACAACATCATATAGATTTAGCAGACTTGGTGTAGCATCAAGAATATGTAGCATCAAATGTGTAGTATCAAGAATAGGACATCGGAAATGTGGTATCAAAACTAACTGTGACATATAGAGACATAGAGATATAACCAAGACCTTGTATATACTTACGTTGTCTTGCAAAAGCATATGTCAGAGATGATGCTCATATTTCAAATGTAAACACTAATCATACATACTTGCTGTAGGAGACTTACCCTTGACTGTTGATGTGTGGTCCTTACTGCAGTGATCCTTGAATGCATGATTTTTCTTTCCTGCTAGGAGATCTATATTGAATATGTTGTGTCTATGTAATTTCAAATCTCCAAAGCTTGAAATTTCATCTTGTGGTAGCCCTCTGAGTCCTCTGTCCGACCCCACAGGTTTGATCAAGATTGGATTCTTCAAGAAAGAGTTATACCCATTCTCCCACGATGACTTGATTATAGATTGGTTCAGTAGAGCGAACTTGTATGAAGTGCCACGTGTCATTGTTGAAACCTTCAGTCCTGAAAACACTATTCAACAAACTATAGTCCATCCTCTTTCTGTGACTATTTACAAAATTTGAATCCAATGCTCAGAGAGAGTTATGATGATGTTCCCAACATCTCCTGTTTGACATGGAATTCGGGAGCCATATATCAACAAAAACATGTCGATGAGTAGAATCCATCGAGAAGATCTTTGACTCAAAATAATAAGAGTTGTGAAGTCAAAATTCCCTTGCAATATCAGGGTAGCCCCTAGTGCTGCTTGGGTTGACATCAATGACAACCACTGACAAAAAATCTCCCCCTTTGGCATTGATGGCGACACAAGTACTCCCCCTGCGATCGTGAAACCTCTTCCTACTACCTTCTCTCCCCCTTTGTCATCAATGGTAAAGGGTAACTCCCCCTAACAAACAACCATCCTGTAGACCTGTACACACCTCCACTCCCCCTTTCTATTTGAGTAGATAAGAGAAAGAGTCTAATGAAAACTTGGGAGAATCCCAAGCTTTTGGTGAAGATACTCAAATGCTTCACAAGGTACTGGTTTGGTAAATACGTTAGCGATTTGTTCCTTTCTACCAACATATTTAAGGTTGATATTCCTCTCGGCGACCTGCGCTCTAACGAAATGATATTTAATCGGAATGTGCTTTGTTTTGGAATGCATCACAGGATGCTTGGAGATACTGTTGGTGCTAGTGTTATTGCAAAATATGGGAATAGGCTCATCATACTTGACTTGAAGATCTTGCAAATTTTGCTTCATCCAGAGAACTTATGTACAACAAGCTGCTGCCGCGATATATTCTGCTTCTGCTATGGATAACGAGATTGAAGACTGCTTTTTACTTAACCATGAAACAAGACAACCACCTAGATAGAATGGTGCTCCACTGGTACTATTACGATCATCAAAACTTCTTGCCCAATATGCATTTGTATAAGATTGGATAACCATACCATTTCCTTTTGGATACCATAGACCATATTCTGTTATGCCCTTAAGATATCGAAAAATTCTTTTGAGAACAATAATATGAGATTCTTTTGGTGCTGTTTGGAATCTTGCTACTTGTCCAATTGCCTGCATCACATCATGCCGAGAGGCTGTCACATATAGGATACTACCAATCATGGATCTATACAACTTTTGGTCCACATCCTTTGATGAATCTTCTAAGCTTAACTTGCAACTTGTTATCATCGGGGTAAGGACTGGATTGCAATATTCCATCTAGAAATTTTTGAGCATTTCCTTGATGTACTTGGTTTGATATATGAATATTCCTTTATCCTAGTAAGAAATATGAAGCCCAAAAAAGTATGTCAGCTCGCCAAGCATAGATATTTCAAACTCACTTTGCATTTTGTGGCAAAGTCTTTATTTAATATGTCATCATTGCTTCCAAAGATTATATCATCCACATATACCTCGATAATCGAGGTTATGTTGATCCAATTTCACATAGAGATTGCTGTTAGCACTTCCTTTCTTGAACCCTTGCTGATGTATATGCCTATCAAGATGATCATGCCAAGCCCTAGGAGCTTGCTTGAGACCATATAGTGCCTTCTTTAATCTGCAAACGTAGTTTTCTTTTTCAGTGAGAAAAAAACCTTCGGTTGTTCAATGTAAACTTCTTCCTCCAATTCACCATTTAGAAAAGATAAGTTAACATCCATTTGTCAGACCTTGATTTTTATCGAGCAAGCATAAGCGAGAAACATCCTGATAGCTTCCATTCTGGAAATAGGAGCAATTGTTTCTTCAAATTGATTCCTTCAACATGTGCATATCCTTTGCAGACTAATCTTGCCTTGTTCCTGGTAACCTGTAATCCTTGAACTATTTTTCTCTCCCTGAACCTGTAATGAAACAACTATCTTGTTCAAACAACCATCTTGTCAATCGTAGACTTGTGCCATATACTGCTGCATAGACTCCTCCTCTACAAACATTAAGGAGTCAACAAGCCATATTATTCAAAATAGTGAGTCACCTAATGGGCCATCTTGACTTGAGTCATTATCTGAAGCAACTGCTAATTCCTTGTGACCTTTTGCTTTTACAAATCCTGAAAGAATAACTGTTGAAACCTTGTTATATTCTTTGTCTTCCTCTACCTATTTCCTTTTCTAGACCTTCTTATTCCTGCAATCTTGAGCCATGTGCCCATGTTTATGACACTCAAAGCATTCAATGTTGTCCATATGTGATTTCATCTGATATCTGTAATCGCGAGAGCTATGGCCATAGTTATGGCATTTGAAACATTCAATGTTTGGCCCATATAACACGTATTCTCTTCTAACAAAGTCATCGTGGAACCTGTCTCGTGATCCTGCAAACTTGCTTCTAGGGTTTTGAAGATAATGATTGTACTTGTCAAAAAATTCACAATCCCTAGCCATGTGTCCATAGTTAGCACATAAAAAAGAAATAACCATTAAATAAACGAACATACATAAAACATTTTTCATTCTTCTTTGGAGGCAGTGTTGTAGTTTGTTGCGGTCCTTTGTTCTTGATTGCTTTGATATTGTTCTTTGGCTTTTCACTTTGATCAACTTCCTTCTTAGAATCATCCTACGAAGATGTGGATCTTGTACCTTCATCAACTGGAGATTTACCATCTTTAGTTTCCTTTATTTTTTCTTCTTCATCTGTCTTATCTTGTAAGTTTTCTTTTTGCGATCCCTTGAGATTTTTGATCTCATCACGGGTTGCATCAAGTTATGCTTGCTTTTGAGAAAGATCTTCTTGAAACCATCTTTTCAAGATCTTCCTTATTTTTTCTGCCTCCTCAACCCGTAGCTTGAGAAGAGTGGTCTTCTCTACTTCTCCGTTGAGAACCTGTATCTGTTCCTTCTTCTTCTCATTTTCAATCTTGAGCCTGCTTATTTCTACTGACGATGTTTCTAATTCCTTTTGCTTTTGGTCAACAACAAATATGTATCTTTGATCAGATTCCTTCCTCTTAATTTCTGCTTCCTACATCTGTTGTGTGATCTTACTAATCTCTGCAAACGTTGTGTCGAGTTCTTGTTGCTTCTATTGGACTTCTCTCTTGAGGTCTCGTGTCGCTGTATTCTTGATTTCTTCCAATTGAGTTCTAAGACTACCAATCATCTTTTCACACTCTTCATTTTATTTTATGAGTTCTTTTGTTGTCTTCAATTATGCTTCCAAAAGTCTTGTCTTTTCCTTTTTACTTTTGAGTTCCTCTATCACCTTGATCACTTGATTTTGAAACTTTGTTTTACTCATTTCTCCCATTTCTCCATCATAATCAGAAGTATCCAAATTTTCAATAACATCTTGAACTGATTGCTTTGTTGAATAGAGATTATGAAGCTTTTCCCAAATAGATTTAGCTCTTTAACATTGACCAACTTTTGTTTTCATAGAATTTGGCAAAACATTCAAAATTACATTCATGGCCTTTGAATTGTACCTTTTATCTTTGCCGGCAGATGTGTCTCTAGAAACAATTGATTCCCATACTCCATGTGCCTGCAAATGTACTTCCATCCTGGATTCCCATATCCAGAATTTATCTGCATCAAAATCAAGCATTGGTACACAATACTCACTTTCTTCAGATTTTGTTGTACCTATACCTTCCTTTGAAATCCTTGTAACTTGCTTCTTTGAATTTCCCATCTCTATTCTCTAAAAATTGACTTCCAGTGGTTAAGCTATTATTGAAGGAACCAAGCTCTGATACCAATTGTTGGAAAATACTGAGAGAGGGGGTGAATTAATATTCCTTAACAATTGGCACTTTTAAATCTTTTCAGAGCATTAGTTAATCTCCAATTATTATTAATGTTTATGCAGTGATAATATTAAATAAAAGAACACTAGAGGCACAAAATTTTAGGTGGAAAACCCTCTCTAGGTCAAAACCATCTGTTAGAGCCTAGATTTACCTCAGGCTGAGAAAGGTATGATCCAGGGCCAACATCAAACCACGCTTAACCTGGTTGATAGCCCTACCAGGTCGGGAGAGGGCTCTCTCTAGGTCAATCTCAGCAAATTATGATCACTAAAGGCTTGAGATGACTGATTTAACTACTGATCTTAGGCTAGGTATAAGTGCAAAGAGTTTGATTGGATAAAATGATATGTTTGCTGGCTCGAATAAAAAAGGCAGATCTTGGGTGCAGGGAATGAGGCTCAGTCTTGCAGAGATCTCAATGGGGCAAGGTAGGCAACTGAATTTAGCACTTTGAATCGAATGAGATGGAGGGATTAGACAAAGGAGGAGTTGAAGAGGGCAAGAGAAGCCATGGATCCTCTCCAAACAGCTGAAAACATCACGAAACTAAATCAAACCTCAAATAGAGCATTGCAATTTCAATGGGTTCTACTTTCACTCTTGTTTGATTTAGCTAAGAAGAAATAAGAGAGAAAATGACATATAACACATAAGTAAATTCAAAAATACATAAGAAAGCATTGTACCAAAACAACATGCCACAGGGATCCTAAAGAGTGTTGCAAACCCTGGTCTCAATTCCTTAACCAAAATGCTGATATGAGTGTATAATGAAGCTCCTTGCTTTCTCAAGAGTCCAACCATGCTAATGACTGAAAAACCACATAATATAGACAAACTATAGCTCATCCTAGCCTCTAGGGGTCAATCTCACATGTTTAGGAGTTGTTCCAACTAATTATAAACTGAGAACTAGAAATTAGGCAGTGGAACAACCTGCCTCTAGAAACAAGGAAACTGATTCATTTAGTTTCAAACAACTTTTTAACAGATGAATCTACCTCCATAAGTGAAAATTTGACATGTTTACATTATGATCCATCAATGTACATTAAATTACATCACAAATTTGACATTAAGAAGATGAAAAAGTCAAACTGGAAAAAGCTAGGCGAAAAACAGAGCATTCCTGGTCAAACTGGGCCAAATTTCCTCTATGCGCCGCGCTTGATTCTCTATGCGTAATTCCTGTTTGGAGCCACTTTTGAAGGCATTATCGGTGTCCAAATTCACTCCAAGTGTGTTTGTTGGAAAGGTCTGCCTGTATGATTTCCAACCCAAGTGAAAATTTTCAATTTGGCCTCCATTTGCCCCTCCAAAATTCAGTTCTCCCAACACTGCTTCCTGTGTGTCAAAATAGGGGCAATAAGGTCATTTTTTGAGTGTTTTTGACCTTTTTGAGGGTTCAATACCTGTCCAAATTTCTTGGCCATTGGTAGGCAAGCATATTTTTCCATGACAAATCCAAAAATTCTAAGTTTTTGTGATTTGGAGGCTCCTATCAAAAGCGAGTGTTACGTGGCGAGGCGCATAGAGCAAAAAATCCTGTTTTTTGTGCCAAAGATTTCAAAAATGCAAAAAGTGCCCCAAATTTTTTGAAATTTGAACTGAATATTCTCCATCAAGCATTATGTTGGGCCAAGGAAAATTCAGCAAATATCTGAAGTCGATCATGCTCCTTTCGCCTCTTTGATGCTCTTTTCAATTTTGCCTTTAAGCTCCTGATTCTCGCCTTGCAGACTTTGTTCCTTGCCATGTAATGATAAGCCATATGTCTCAACAATTTCTTCTCCTTGTTGGCATTTTCCACCAACCTCTCTAAGTGGATATTAACTCTTTCAAGCCATGACTCCCGATCGGCATTGATCTCTTGCTCAAGTGAAGTGAGCTCCACCCTCCTCCTTTAGGCAGTTTGGCGATTCTCCCGAATGTTTTGCAACTCCATAATCGCTTGCTGATCTTCAAGCTGCTTATTCCTTTGCTCCAGGTACTTTATAATCCACTTAGCCCTCTCCAAGTTGAGGGACAAGGCATTGATGTTCGCCTGCTGCTCGTGGATGATTTATTTGAGGTTTGTGCTTTGCGAGCCCACATCTGTATCATCATCCTCAATGAGAATGAAATCCCGCTCACCTGAAGGCCCCTCATCCTGTAATGGCCTCTTGCCTTTGTCTTGAACCTGTTGTGCTGATGATGGAAGCAAGACCCCTTCCACCTCGGGTGGAGATAATACTTGCTTTGCTGCTGCGAACAACCATCTAGTGCCCTTCTGATAAGTGATAAACACCGACATACTAGCGGTCTGTGTCCCATGACCCTTATGCTGATATGAAGGTTCACCTGTCTCATGCAAAGCCTCTGAAGGTCCCTGAGGAGCTGTGAAAAAATCATGAGAAATGAAGTCCTCCCAAGTGATGCCCTGCAAACCGAGCTGATGGATGACCATAATCTTAATGAGCGCAAAATGATATATACTATTGAACTACTGCTGAGGAGTCTTGTGCTGTACTAGGGTGGTCATCTTCTCAATGTTTCGGCACATGAAGTAGGGGAGGTTCATCATCCTCACCCTGGTAAAATGCATCAGAAGCCTAATATGATAGGCATATAAACGGGAAAACTGGCCCTCACAGCTGAAATACTTCATTATCAGTTTCATCAAAGGAGCATAAGAATCTTTGAGGTACTGAAAAGGAAACACTCTCTTGAGTTGTCTCAAATAACCAGGCTTGATGTATGGTTCATAATGCTGCCTATCAATTCGCTGCCTCTTGTTCCAATGCTCTCCAATATTAGGAATACCGGTTGTTAGTGAAATAGATTTTGGTGTTAAAGTGAATGTGACACCAGCTAGAGTGGCTTGACCATCATGTAAATGAAGCACAAACAAGCGAGCCAACTCATGGTGAAACTAAATTCTAGCAACCTTCTCACAAAATTCATAGCAGGACTGGTGCTGGAAACAAGTGATGGCGAGAGGGCATGCCTGTAACTCAGCAAGAGTGGTTGGTTCTTCTCGAATATGTTTGCCACCTCTATGAGGCCTCCTGGGTGCATGTACCTCTGTAGGTGAGTCACTGTGTGTCTCCTCTTCATGATCATATGAGGGATCAGATTCCATCTCTGCTAGTGAGTGAGATGTCTTGATGAGAAGTAGGAAATTTATGGTGTTTTTTGACTTCTGCCACCAAGGGAAAAGAAATATAAGGGACTGTAGAGGGAGGAAAAATGAGGGGATTTTGGGACTGTAGGGACAGGGTTTAGTTAGGGAAACATGGGATTAGGGAGTAGTTTGGGAGTTTCACTAGGGTTTTGGTAATTGTATTAGGATTTTGGGGAAAATGGCATTGGGAATAGGAATATGTGATTTTTTTGGAATATGGGAATTAGGAAATAGGGGAATAAACTAGGAAAATAAGTGAGGGAGTGGAAAGGTGAGGGAAATGGAAAAAAGGACTTGGTAGTCAAATAATTGATACAAACCCTAAGCATTGCTTTCTTTTGAGAGAGAGGTAGGGTTTGATTTTCTTAGACAACCACCATAAGGCAACCACCATAAATTGTATGAAAAGCAGTGATAGAGGCTCAACCTACTTGCACAAATGAAGATCCAAGCGTTTTGGGCGATTTAGAGTGAGTTGTTGAAGAATTCGGGCTTCGCAACTCTATGCGCCACACTGCAAACCCAACGCGCTGCGCCCTTTATGTGCGCCGCGCCAGTTCAGTTTAACACTGGAAATCACGACCCTATGTGCTGCACCTGCTATGTGCGTCGCGCCACTTTCCCAGTGTGCCGCGCCTCTGAACTCGGGCAGTTTTCTCCAAATTTCTCTTGTTTGCTCTAAAACACAGCTTTGCTTTGCTCAAACCTTGTCTTTGAATGCAAACGAGCCTTTCAATTGAAGAAATGACTTATATACAAAGACCTTTAATTTTTATTTCATAAAAACCCACTTTCATAATGTTTGGAATATGACTTTATTTTTTAACTCTATTTTTGAGCTTTTTCACTTTCTTTGAACTTGTGATGAACTGAATGACTTGTGTCTTGTTTGCTTTGCAGGGGGTTAGAGCTACTGAGGCTAGGGAAAGTGACCAGGGTTGCAAGTGAAGTGATTAACATATGAAGGAAATAAAATTACATGAATTTGTACAATAAAGTCTAAAATACTTCATTTTTCCTCAAAACAGTGTTTTGAGGAAAAATACATCTCTGAACACTTGATTATAAAATTTATTGATACTGGAACCTCCTCATGTGCCTGCTGGTTGTTATTGGACATTTTGAAACCGTTTTTCATGAAACCCTAATGAAACCCTAGACCTAAATGACAATGAAATCCTAGAAAAGACTTTTGCAATCTTTAAGACAAAAAGGTGACTGTATATATTTTTTGATGAATAAACATGAACCAACAGGTAAATGACACGAGGGACACTGTAGGAGAAACCACTACCGACAGATGATCCATGCGCCTAATGGAATGCAGTTGACTGGGTGGGACACCTAATATGCAATGCAATAAGAGGATTTGATCTCTGACGGAGGGATGAAGATACCGACACTAACACCATCAAATGCTTTTCTAATAAATTCTTTAATCTTCAGCCCCAACTAAAATGAAAGCAACAACTTCCTATAATTCTAGAAAAGCATTCTTCTCCAACTCCCACTGGAAGGATGCCCCAACACCCTAGTTTCTTCAGTAATCAACTGAATGGATTCCCCAACACCCTATACCAACCTAGCGCCCTGAAGTGTTCACAGGCTCCAACCTGTAGGCGACTTCATGCACCTGCCTAGCACCTCCTTGCTTCCCTATAATGACTGAAATGAGACAAGAGTGTGGATTCCCATACCAGGGACAATGATCCATGATACAATATGATTTACAATGATTTTGACCGAACACACAATCACACTATGACCTGCTACCCGACCATGACATCATCCCAACAGAGACTCCTATACTCCCAACAATGCCTTTTCGACTCTAGGCAGATTAATTCTTTTACAATAATGACTCTTCCAATGATGACACTTTTACACATGAATCTTTTACAACTTTACAATGATGACTCTTGGCCTTAACACTTCTTCACAATATGCAGATGGCTGTCATGTCTTCAAAGGATGTCCCGTTGACTCTTGGCCTTGATACTTCACAATATGCAAATGGTTGTCATGTCTTCAAAGGATGTCCCACTGCAATGCCTCCTTTGATTTGATACTTCAGCTCTTGAATTCTTACTTGAATTTTTACTTGAATCTTCTTCTACCTGCATGCAAAATTTTCCTGGCAAAACCAATCCCAAAACAAAACAAAATACCCTTCAACTTACCTCTGCTTGCAAAACACATGTAAGTGCATAGTAATGAATAAATACAAATACAAATTACAATACGTACCTGAAGTGTGCTTGTCACTTTTTTTGTTGACTTGTTGCAATAGTAGACAAAGACTCCCTCTCTTGATATAGGTCTGTACTCTATGCAAGACTATATCCAAAACTGACCTAAAGATATATACAATAAAAAATGATTGCAAACCTTAGAATTTTGATGGACCAAGTTCTAAGTACAACAATAGAGACCATTCTATCAACTATGACAAGACAAGTAACATGAACTTAAAACATCATATAGATTTAGCAGACTTGGTGTAGCATCAAGAATATGTAGCATCAAATGTGTAGTATCAAGAATAGGACATCCGAAATGTGGTATTAAAACTAACTGTGACATATAGAGACATAGAGATATAACCGAGACCCTGTATATACTTACATTGTCCTGCAAAAACATATGTCAGAGATGATTCTCATATTTCAAATGTAAACTCTAATCATACATACCTTGTTGTAGGAGACTTACCCTTGACTGTTGATGTGTGGTCCTTACTGCAGTGATCCTTGAGTGCATGATTTTTCTTGACTTCTAGGAGCTCGATATTGAATCTATTTTATCTATGTAATTTTGGATCTCTAGAGCTTTAAATTTGATCCTGTGGTAGCCCTCTGAGCCTTCTTTCCAACTCCACAGGTTTGATCAAGATTGGATTCTTCAAGAAAGAGTTATTCCCATTCTCCCACGATGACTTGATTAGACTGGTTCAATAGAGCGAACTTGTATGAAGTGCCATGTGTCACTGTTGCGAGCTTCAGCCTTGAAAACACTACTCAACAAACTATAGTCTGTCCTCTTTTTGTAACTATTTATGAAATTTGAATCCAATGCTTAGAGAGAAAGTTATGACGATTTTACCAACATCTCCTCTTTGACATGGAATTGGGGAGCCATATATCAACGGAAACATCTCGACGAGTAGAATCCATCGAGAAGATCTTTGATTTAAAATAATATGAGTTGTCAAGTCAAAATTCCCTTGCAATATCAGGTAGCCCCTAGTGCTGCTTGGGTTGACATCAATGACAACTAATGATCAACATATGTAACCCCACTATGTGGATGATTGATGTAAGCATGAGTCCTCGGTGATAGGAAATATCATACTTGGTTGAGTCACAGAGTCATGTACTTCATTGAAAATATTCCAGAAGATTCAACATATGCGCAGAGGGAGCGTGGTCAGTGTTCATATTTCACAAATTAGACCTACAATGATCCTCTCTACAAAGGGAGAAAGAAGTCTTCATTCAACATTGGTCAACTCTTTTCCCTTGATGTCAAAGGGGGATATTGTTGGCATTATGACTAATGTGTTGTCATTGATGGAAATCTACTTGATAAATATGTCAACATGATGGTTATACATATGTGATAGAGAGAATGAACAAAGGAATCTCAGTTCATAGATAAAGGGGTGAAGTTTAGGAAAGTATACACAGGCTCTGTGAAGAAAAGACTCATACATACATAGGTATGATGAAAAGAAGTCGCGTATAGTTTCCATACCATGGTATTATGAATGCTAGGGGTCTTTACCATGGTATTAGCCCATAGTATTAAGCGCGACAACAGATATTTGATCTCGTCAAAGAATACCATCAACATTACTAAGGGATTGGCCTAAGGTATTGGTTAAGGCCTAAAGATATATAAGGTGATGGAGATCAAGTGTTAGAGTGTTCATGTGATGAATTATTTATGAATGACTTGATCTGAAATAGGTGTGCACCAGGGAGCATGGGGATGGATTAGATTTGTTAGATTTGAAATGAATACATATTGGATAATCTGTTTAGGATTTGATATATGCATGATGATGATATTATAATGTGTGTTTGTAACAATTTGCATGCCAAGATTTGGGTTTGATAAATGTTGTGTTGTGCAGGGAAGGTATGATTCATTGATTACGGATCTATACACTAATTTTCCATTGAGAAGTCGCATACATACTCTGCAGTATGGACAAATATGTATGCGGGTGTGGTGAATGATAAGCGCGTACATACACGAAAGTGATTTATAAGAGTTGCGCACGTACGCTAGGGTTTTTTAGTATGAGTTGTTAATAATGTCTGATCAGTTCTGTTATGTTTGCTGCTGTCTATTGATGAAGCCTCTCTAATGATATATTGTGTTTGATTGTGTTGGTTGGGTTGAATTGTTTATGGAATGCTATGTTGACTAGGATGATGCTACTATGTGGTGATCTGTATTTGGTTCATTGATATGTGATGGGTTCAGTATGTGATTCAATGTGACAATGATTTAGACTCAATTGTTCAATATTTTGAGATCTGTACACAAGTCCTCTTAAGGAGAAGCGCGTACATACAAGTGTATGACTCATAACAATAGCATATATATTATGATATATGGTTGATAAGGGTTTGCAGTAGCAACAATTGGTTTATGTGATGGGTAACAATGTTTGGCTTATTGATGAGTAGTTGTGCATTGATATGATCTATCCTAGTTTATTTTGATCTAGTTGTAATGATTGATTAAGATTCAGTGATTTCTTTGATGATTTAGTTGGTTTAGTGATTTGATACAGTGATTGATTTTAGTATTTTTATTTGGTATTGGGCTTAAATCATGGTAGTGGGTCCTGTCTAGAAAAATGATGAAAAGTGGTCTACAGGTTTGAAGTTGAGAGTCAGGTGGATTCAATATGAAATATTATGAAACATAGTCTACAAAGGTGTTGAGGGTTAGAGCCTTCTATGAGGAAGTCATATCTTCCTTCCAGTAGTAGCTGGTAAATCTGATCAGGGGGTTGGAGCTCCCTTTCGGTGGGTGCCAGTAAATGAAATGAGGGGGTTGGAGCTACCTTCCAATATTTGATGGAGAATGAGAGAAGGTTGTAGCCTTCTGCAAGTGTGTGCTTGCGAGCTGGTATGAGTCCGTGCTAGTACAAGATTGTAATATGTTTTCTTTTATAATAAAAGATGAAGACAAATATGACGACAACGGTGGTTTTCTCCCACATTGGATTTCCACCTAAAAATCCAGGTGTCCTCATGTGTTGATGTGTTGCTTATGTGTGGCAATTTATTATGTTCTTACTGCTCATGGCTACTGTTTAAGACTGATGAAGTAATGATACACTGGTTAAAGTAGAACATATGATGAAATATATGAAAAGTTAGTTAACTTGATATACGTTGTTTTACTTCATCATATTTGTGTACATACATGAATTTACTTAATGATAATAGCATACTGTTGCAGCCTTATAATTCTGCTACCGAAACATGGGGGATAACCACCTGGTCCGGACCTTAAGACAACTCCTTTTCCGTTTAAAGTGGTGGCTCCAATTGGGGATAATGGGACCAGTTTCCCAGTGTGGGTTTTAAGATGACAGTGGGTGGTTCATGAGTGTTTTCAATAGAATAATGATAATCTAAAAGACATATTCTATGATGCAATTATCTAACTAACTTATGTTAATATAAACCCTGGTATTCCTATGTGGTATGAGATCTATAAAGATATCTGTTTAACATGTGATAATACATATTGAACACAACTAAACAGAGGTGATAACGTATAAAGATAATTCCTTTGACTAAATAGTTAGTCAAAGGAATTTATAAAATATATCGCATATATGATGAGTTATATATGAAATTCACAATTTCAGCTAGGCATCATACAAAAGTGCAATTAACGCTTAACAAAAACAATAAATCTCACATACAATTCATGAAAGTAACGTTTTTCCACTAATTAAATGTAAACAAAATCAATGATACAAGATAATAGTACCATATGTGTGAAGTCCTGCTTATTTGACAAATGACATAGACCAACTTCTTTCTTCAAATCAAATTGTCTCCCAAGAATAAATAGTGCATCAACAAAGGAAAGTAGTCTGATATCTAAAAGAAATGATCATGTTCCATAATTTGACCAAAACATTCACAAGCTTACAATAGTGAATTCTTTGCAAATGTTTTTGATAAAGTTTTGGACCCTTCTCTAAATGCATGAGAAAGGTATAAATACTATTCTAACTAATGTAAAAAAATAGACTATACAGAATTTGAGGAGGTTTCAAACAACCTTCCTCCTAACTAGGTAACTAACTCCAAAAATAAACAAAGGATAAATGAACAGAACTAAGAGGATGACTTGTTGTTTGCTAGGTTGTCCTTTAAATCGCATATATCGGTCATCGGTTGAATTTGAGGAGGTGCCCCAAAATGTGTCCTAAGCTGTCCTGTGAAGATCACATCAGTGAGAGGTGGCAACATTCGTTGAGTCGTATGAAGGGAACAATTGAGAGTCATAACCTGACTGTGTGGCATAACAAGATACTACCAATACGACTCCTAGTTGGTCCTGGTCAATTTTGCAATTGCCTCTCTTTGAGTCCCTACCTTTTCTTGCCAGCTTTTATACAAAGAATTTAATTTGGGAATTTCTTTTATATTACCTTATTTAATGAGATTGGTTGCAAACATGATGTGATTCACTTCCTTAATGATATTCTTTGATACCCCGGCTGCCCTTGCGACCGCTAGCTCATCCTATTTGATTCTCGCATCCCAATCCGTGAAGATAATGCCTTCATGAATTTCCTCAATATCGGGGAGATTGGCTTTCCTTCCATCTTCTGTTTCCTTCCATTCAATGAACTCAAAGATTCTGGTGTTTAAATCGTTAAACTCAGTTCTCTCGTCGATTGCATTATCTGTTAGCTAGTCGCTAGTAGTCAGATAGGGAGTAATGTGTGACATCTTTTGGCAGAAATACTCATGCTGTTTCACCAGAAGGGAATTTAATTCCAGTGCCTCTTTAATAAACTCCTCAGTAGGGGGAACATCCTTGTATCTTTCCATGGCTTTTTGCATTTCTTGGAGTTTCATGTTTTTTGGCCGATATATCGGCTTCATGGCTTATTTTCAGGACCTCCACGTCCTGTTGCAATTTGTGCGAGCTACTCAGCCACTTGTCTGTTTACGCTTGCTTTCTCTACTTCGAGTTGTGAAATTCTCTCCTCTTTTTCCCTTAACAAAGTAGAGACTTTAGTAGCTTTGTCCATAGTGGCCAATGTGTATGCTCTTGTGAACTGTGATAGTCTAGTCAAATTTTCAGCTAGATTGAAAGGAATGTCCTTCCAAACAACATCCATCAGCTTGTTTCTAGGTGAGAATTAGGGTGTGTCTGCCCTTCTCCTTTTTCTCTGCCTTCTTACTACAACCTTGTGGAGAGGGATATAGAACACATCAAGTGGAGGCATTTCAACTACTTTCACAACAATTTCTGGTGTGGTCAGATAAGGGATAATTTTAGTATGCTGGGATGTTTTCGCGCGTTCCTCCATGAGCTTGGACTGTTCGTTGATAGACTTGGGCTTTGTATCCTTATGAACATTCAGAGGAGTTTTACATTCCACTGTTTCTTGGGTATTTGTCGCTTTGGGAGTGCCTTGCAATTTCTGATTAAACTAATCCCACTCCTACTCTAGATTACTGCTTTTGACCTTTGAATTCATCTTTGTAGTCGGGGTGCTCATCACTTGTTTCTCAACTGACTTCCTGCTAGACTCAACTGTGTTATTTACGTCTTGGGGTTTCCTTGTGTCTGGTGTCTTCTCAGTGTTTACTTGAGAGTCTACTCGAGAACTAGGAACTTCACTATCAACAATAACACTTGGTGTAGGCTTATCCTCGGGCTTTAATAAATGCATTGGGATCACTTGGAGCCTCTCATTTATGAATTCTTGAAAGCTTTGATCTTCAAGTTTCAGATTCGCCTTTTCCCATTCGAACGCTTGTTCGAAGGATACGATAGACTACAACAAGTCTTCAAAATAATTAAAATCATGGTTATATGGCTTGAGCTTTACTCCAGTAGTGACATTATATGCCACTTTGTTTGGATCAAATTGCCTCTTAGGCAATGTATGAAGCCTGAGGGCTTCCATATTTGCTGACTCTTTGGTAGCATGAACAAAATTTGCTAAAGCAAAAGCACCGCATTTGACAGTGAAAGAGGGCCATAATGACTTCTTTCCATCTTTGAGAACTTTAGTCAGGCCCTTTCCCATGGTCTAGTAGGCAATCTCTCTTGTTAATAATTTATCAGAAACATATAAAGGAAGGACATGTGGATCGACTGTGCTACCAAAAACCCTAATGTAGGTAAACCATTCTTCAATGAAATATTTGTCGACAGTAAACAGGTCTACTGCAGCTTCCTGGGAAAACCTAGGTGCTTTCTTATTGAAAATTATTTGATGTAGGGGCAACACAACAACATGAAATATCTTATAGAAGTGAGGTATGTAATGCGATTCCCATATTTTTTTATGACTGAGATGGATTGGGTAGGGGTCCTATAAGGTCCATTTCCAACCCATGGTTGGAAATGTCATGCAAAAATAGATAACATCCATAATGTAGGCCCTAAAGTAGAACGAAGGGAGGTTATCTGAAGAGGATGCTTTTTTTTGTCGATATTCTATAATGGTGGTGGCTAGGTTATTAGATATGATGGAGGGCCAATTCATGATGTGGTAATTAACACATGCATCAACTAGAGGAATATATTCTATGGAAAACTTAGTATTATTGGGTAGCCCATATAATCTACATAACATAGCTGCTGCATAGTTGTAGGGGTTTCCCAAAGAGGCTATAGCATACATTCTCGATTTGTCATATTTGAATTTTTTGTTCAACACTCTCCAACCTTGAATCAGCTTGAAGGGGTCTGGGTTCTTCTTTGCGAAGTTAGCCACAAATGTGTTGTCGTAGATATTCTGCAGGTCAGGTATGTGGTACATTTTCTTTAAGTCCTCTGCTCTGAACGACCCTATGAGCTCCATTCTTGAATTCTTGAATTTCCTATCTTCAATGATAAGGTTTTCGATCACCCACCTAATCATATCTGTGTATGGGAGGATTTTAGCTCTTGCTCCTATCCTGTGAAGGAAAGAACAAGAAGCATCTTTGCATTAAAGTCCTAAAGGCCTTGTTGAGTCAGCTATTTCTCTCATGACAATGGTTTTAGGACATTCATCCTCAAGCCTATTGTATATGACCTCCCAAGCTGTTGCACCTATGACAACGTCACAAACTGTATCAAGGAAGCTAGGAGCTATCTGTGTAAACTCGAATTCAACAATGGTCTGCTTGCTCTGTTTCTGCATCACCTTTCTTAGTGACATGTATTTTGTAGCTTGCCTGAAATATACAAGATATATCAGCACAGACGGTATCAGGTAATTAAGACTGAAAGGTTCTCTGAAATGACTTTGGATATTGAGAAAGGTTTAATGAGATACTTGATATTAACTACCCATAACTTGGAAAATGATTATCCTTCCTCAGGCGGCTAAATATTTATTAAACTGTCAATTCGTTCATTTTGGTATTTAAAACGTAATTATTTCACATGTTTTACCACTCTTAATCACGCATCACAATATTTAAAGGGATACAGTATACCACTACCAGATGCATCAAGCGAAATGCGATTGCGTCACATTTCGAAAATCACTAATGCTCATTCTAATAGCATAGCCAAGTTTCTTGCGAATTTTGCGAAGTGTGAAATGCGATTGTGAAATGACAAGGTGCTATTTATTGGGTTATCGCAGCGGGAGATTTAATCACAGATTGCAATTTTTTAAAGATGTTTTAAGATAGTCATGCGGAAAAGTCAGTTTGTGATGAGGATTTCATCCTTAGTTCGTTTTGCAAGGTTTTTCTAGGTATTTTCTTAGAGTTAGGTATTATTATCCTAAGCCTAAAAATTAAAAAGGGTCCCCATTTATAACTCTAACCTTATCTATTGTTCTTTATGAATGGGGGGGGGGGGGGGTTGTTTCATAGTATAAACAATTGCAATTCACTTGGGAGAACCAATTATCTCTGAGTAGTTTTCTGAAATTTCTAAGAACTTTCAAAGTAATTAGAGTTATAAGAATAATGATTACATGAGTTATAAGGTGAAGAACATTTCTTTGGAATCATCATTACTTGCTCACTTTACTTATTTAATTACTTTACCCTTATAATGATAAAAATATAAATGTTTGCATTAGCCAATAATAAGATTTAAAGTAATATAGTAGGTTTCTTCTGCAAATAAATTTTTTGGTGTTTTCTCATTTATCATAGATAAAGGCTCTACTGCCAGCAGGCGTTCATAGCCTCGTCAGGGTTATCTTTTAACCAACAATGATTCATTATCCAATCTGTATGAATTTTCAAATTTCAAAATGATATTCACTTGCTTTGAATCTCACTTGGACCTTGTCCCTTTTTTCCCTTTTTGAATATAATATTTTTCTTTTTTGGTTTCTCAAAATACATTGTCTAGGTGTGGTAACCTACTAATGACAATGCCATTCATTGGTTGTAACTAAACTGAACAAGCTGGCTCTTGATGAGACCCCTTATCTTCCGATCGAGGAGATCATTAGCTATTACCCTCTTTGAGATGCAGTATTGGTAATATCAGTTTAATCACTTCCCTGTGAACATGGTAAACAAGCTTGTAATGAGATTTCTTATCTTCTAAGTTTATATATTTTAGAATTACACTCCGAAAAAGGAAAATTTTAACACATGGGGTGAATCATTGGTTCTTTTGAGAATTTTGGGTGATAATGATAGAGTTTTTAAAGATACTCATCTGCAGAAAGTCCTTTTTAGGTTAAATATTCTTTTCTTGATTGATAACAAAACCTTCATACTCTATAAAGGTAAGAGTTTGTTCTTATAATAAATGTTTTAAGCAAGATCAAGTTTTTCCAAAGAAATCAATTTTAATTTAGTACTAAAATGCCATAATTATTTCTTTTAACTCTTGCTTTCTTATAAAAGTGCAAAAGAAAAAATATTATCAAAGATTTTATTTTGAAAATCCAAAAAAAAATACTAGTTAACCATTATTTTCCTAAAAAGCAATATGTTACGAAATTGGAAGAGGTTATCTCCTTAGAAAAGTATTTTTTCAAATTTTTTCCATTAACGTGCAAAGAATCCTTCTTACCTGACAAGTCTTGTAAAAGAAATGTTGATTGTCCAATTTTTTCAATGATTTGAAAAAGGCCAAGCCATAGTCTTTGGAATTTGGTATGTCTACCTTTTTCCTCGTGTACTTTGTCCAATTTCAAAACAAAGTCACCTACTTTAAGAGTTTTTTGATTGGAATAAGTTTTATCAAAAGAAGCTTTGACTAATTGTTGATTGTGGAAGTGGTTTGCTTTAGCCTTCTCTTGTTCTTATTCAAGCTTGAGAATCAGAAACTATCTAGCCTGGAGAGAAGAATAAGGGTTTTCATCGATGAATTGTACTAGGGCAAGAGATGGGATTACTATGTTTGTGGGAAGAACAACTTCTTTTCCATCAACTAAATCAAAAGGAGAAGAACCAATAGAGGATTTCTGAGTAATTCTGTCTGCCCATAGAGAAAATGTTAATGCTTTGTGCCAAATCCTATGATTTTGATCAATAGTCCTTTTGATAATTCTGATGAGGTTCTTGTTTGTTGATTATGCTAATCCATTACCTTGCGGATAATAATTGGCTAAATATTTCAAATTGAAACCTCGTTTTAGAGCAAATTGTATCATTGTATTTCCAACAAAGTGAGATGCATTGTCAAACATTAAAGCTGAGGGTAAGCCAAACCTAGTAATTATGTACTGATCAATGAAGTTTGTGATGCTTTTTGTATTAGCTATCTTTAATGGGGAAAATTATACCCACTTGGTAAAATAATCAGTGGCTATAAGGATGTACCTATGCTGTTTGGAAGAGTTAGGAACAATCTCACCAATTATGTCTAATCCCCATTGTTCGAATGGTTGTTGGATGTTAACTAGTTGTAAAGGGAATGCTGGATTTCTTTCTCTTCTGGCTGTGGTTTGACAAGTTTTACACTTCCTTGCATATTCATGTGCATCTTTAAATACTATTTGCCAATAATATCTTGCATGCAGGATTTTGTGAGCTGTGGTATTTCCCCCGAAATGTTCTCCATCTAGTCCATCATGTAATTCCTGCACAACCTTTTCGCCTTCAGGTTTCTCCAAGCATACTTAATCATAATTTTTTCTAAACAATACATCATTGACTATTTCATACTGATTTTCTTTCAATCTTAAAGCTCGCTTTGTTTTATAACTAAGATGCATAGGAGCATTTCCATTTCTTAGATAAAATTTCAAATCAGCATATTGTGATTGTGTATCATTGAGGCTTACCTCTCATATTTGCACTTCATTACCTTGATATTCTTTTGGTGGCAACTTGGAAGCTCCTGTTAACATCTTGCAAAAACCTTGGCCCCTGATAATTTTCGCTGGCTGGATTTCTACATCTTATTCTTGAAGCACAGTCACCCAATTAGCTCTTTTCTCCCCTACTTCTCTGTTAGGTCCCTATAATACTAGGGATTACCCAATTACTATTGTAGTTGTATCCCTTATTAATATTGTTGTGCCCCTATTGTTCCCATATTTTTATTACTGTGCCCCATAGAATCCTTCTATTGTTATTTTTGTGGTTTTATATTATTATTGTTAGGTCGGCTGGGTTATATTGTGACTCCTTAGACTCCTATATATAGAAAGGAGGTTTTGTCATTTGAATCCTCCCAAGAATTGTTCATTTATGTAATGTAAAGGAGGTTTCCCCCTCGAAGAGGCTGAATTCTAAGGCGTTGATCTATCTTTTCTATCTTTTTGTGAGCTGGTTTCATAACATTTGGTATCAAAACTTTGGATTCTAGGATTTTGCTGCTCCAAATAGGTCATCATGGAATTTTCGCTATAAATTTTTCTTTGAGACGTTTCAAAAGATAAAAAACAATCCATTTGAGAGGAAATCGTGCTGGACCTCATGTCCGAATTTCAGAGATTTTCGCACTATATTTGTGGAGATATGATCTGTGGAAGTTGGATTTTTTGCAGACTCCTGAATTGCATTCCAAACAGGTGACCTGGGGAAAATCGTCATAACTTTCTCTCTGAGAATCGAATTGAAATTTAGTCAAAAGGTACAGAAAGAGGATGGATTGAGTTTCTTGTATATATTTTTCAGAGCCAAAGGTTGAAACAGTGACTCGTGGCATGTCATACAAGTTCGTTTTACTGAACTAGTCTATAATCAAGTCACTGTGGGTGATTTGGCATAACTCTTCCTTGGAGAATCCAATTTGGATCAGACTAGTGGCATTGGAAAGAGGACATAGAGGGCTATTGCAGGTCACAAATTCAGAATTGGATGATTTGAAATTACAGAGATACATCAGATTCAATATCAAGCTCCTACAAAGTGAAAAAAGGTGTGTAATGTTTTTCAAATTTTTTTAATAAGCTTGGTTTGAAAAATTAGTTTGAAGGAACTCAAAGGGCATAGTAATGCATTATTATCGGTAATTGATGCCCCGAGGAAAGAGAATGCAAACACCTATTAAGCAACCTGAAAGCTCTAGCATGACTCATGAAGAAGAGGAAGACGTGCAACATGATATATCAAAATTACGAGACCAAGTGCAACAAGTGTCACTTGCACAAAAAGCAACAAAATCTAAGATGGATGGTTTAAAGAAAGATGTAGAAGCTAAGATGGATGGTTTAACGAAAGGCGTAGAAGCTAAGATGGATTGTTTAAAGAAAGGCGTAGAAACTAAGATGAAGGGCATGGAAGCTAAGATGGATGATTTGAAGACAGGCATGGAAGATTTGAAAACAGATTTGAAGACAAATTTGACAAAGTTTCTACAAGAAATGCTTACTAATGGTGAAAGGGTAGTAAAGGAAACACATGATGAGAACAAAATAAATGTTAATCATGATTTCATAGACTCTAATGTTGGATCGAAGACCCACCATATTCCAAAA